>VXBU01013747.1:241175-306537 GCA_013400315.1 Bombycilla garrulus | reverse complement strand
CTCCTCTCCTCTCCTCTCCTCTCCTCTCCGGCCCTGCTCTGGATCTCAGCCTGCACATTTCATTACAGAGCACCCCCACAGCATTATTTTAACAGGCCTTGTTTGGTTTGGAACTCCTGAACCAGATGAACTCAGGTAATATTGCACTGGCAGTATTTTATTCTAGTATTATATTGTTAAGCCTCTACCCAAGGCCTAACGACATAATGCTGGAGGCCTACCTTCAGGCCAAGGCAGCCAGAGGAGCCAAGGAGGAAAAATAAAAATATTAGCAAAGTGAAAACCCGGTTTGAAACTCCTCATACAGAAAAAAACTGAGTGAACTGCTTCATTTATGACCTCTCAAATATCAGTTCAGATGCACAAGTGGTACAAAGGAGGAGGTTTGGAATGCATCCCTTTGAAGCGTGTCCATCTCACACAGACTCCTTGTGGTCCAGAGGCAGCTCAGCACCTAAAGCAAACCTACACCTCTTTTGGATCTGCTCAGACAGGAACTTCCTTACTTTTAATCAAAGTACAATTGCATTTTACTTCTTCTTTCTAAATTATTTTCTATTTCTCTGGAGCGCTAGATTTTATTGTGATCGGAACGAGAACTTCCCTGAATAAAACTGAAGAAAATAAGAACTTGTATTTAACTAAAGGCAGCTCAGTTAGGTCACTTGGAAGATACACACGTGCAAACTTCAATGTTTGGAGCTGTGCTGGGTTCTGTAAAAGCACAGTAACTGCAGAGGCTGTGGGCTCATCTGTGCAGCTCCCCACAGTTTCTGGGCAGGAAGGTTTTTACAGGGGTCTGGCAGGTCCCGGGGCAGGGCAGTGTCACAGAGCTGGTGTGGGGGGTCCCCTCATCCCCTCCCCACAGCTGGGACCCCTCCGTGCCCCGAGGGGACTCGTGTGTCCATCCCCAGGGACCTGAGCTGATTCCTCCACTCCAGCCCTCCTCCTGTCCGGGGTTTGAGCAGTGGCTGCCAGTCCATTTACCAGGGAGACAGGGTTTGGAACGCTCTATATTGTAAGAATCCACAGGTTGTGTTTTCCATCCTAGTTCTGTACACAGGCTGCACAAAACACCGCCTGAAATGAGCTGTGAATTCCCCGTGTGTGCTAACAAGTGAACGTCCTACAGCAGACACTCTGACACACAAGGTATTGTATTTATATTGATATTCCAGATACTGTTTTGGCATGCAGGGATCTTAGCTGGAAAGCAGCAAGTGCTGTGCGATTCTGGCACCCAGTGACTCTGCATAATGGCAATTTGAATTAATTCTGCCAGGCGGCACATTTTGGAGAAGGGATGGCTGGCGGATCCGCACGGTGAGACTCTGCGTGGGACCAGAGGTGCCTGCTCATGGTTCTGCCTGCAGCACCTTTGTTTCTGGGCTCAGTAATGTCTGGTGACACGCAGGGCAGGAGCTCTGGGTGCTGTGTGAGCTGCCAGGGTGCCGAGCAGGAGCCACAGCACAGCCGTGCTCTTCTGGTGCCAGTTTGCAATCACAAACATCTGCCACTGCGCTGAACCCTTCCCCGTGTGTCACTTCCCTCCCCAATAAATGGGATTCATCCTCATGGCTTCCCTCGAGGCAGCTGGATTGGGGCCCAGCAGAGAGGGACAGGAGGAGTTAAAGGCAGCCCCAATCCCTACACTGTAGTGTATTTCATGCTGTCTCTTTACATCATTTTAATATGAATTTTATATATGGTTATCCAAAAGTACATGTATTACGACCCTGAAAGCTCTTTATTTTAAGCAATCATATAATTACTGGCTGTTTTCAAATTGCTCTGCTCTCCTCTAATCTTGTTTTCATAATGAAATTTATTTAAGTCTAATATAGGCATAATGTAGAGTAATGTATCTTCTGCACCTCAGAATGGATGTTGGAAGTGTAAATTCATTACTTCTCCTTCAGCAGATCTCCTTTTTATCTCTCTTCGATAGACATTACAGTCATATTTTTCTCCTGAATACACTGATGAGGATCCAAAACTAATTTTCACCAAAATGAGAACTCCTTAAAAACATGCTCTTATCATATCCTGCAGACTCTCTCAGCTCCACCAGTGTTCCTCACTTTAACCTCAGCTTTCATTTTTAAGTGTTTTTTTTTTCTCCCAGCATTTCTCTCCACCTGAAGGACCAAGTCTTCCCCCTCTGCTGTGCCCAGCCCCTCAAGAAGTGGATTCCTTCGGCGAGCAGAGGGGGCTCGTTTGCTCAGCTCCATCCTGGGGAAAAGGAAGCGACACAAGTGCATTAGACCAGGAAAAATCTGACAACTCAGCACTTTGCCCTGACTTCCAGTGCTTCCCTGCTCCTGGTCTGCTTCAAGACAACATAAAATCAAACATTTGAGGTCAATTTCTGCTGCTTGGGCAGGCAGATACATCACTCCCTACTCACTGCTACACACTCATTCGTCACTTCAGTCATTCACCAGAGCTGACTGAACCTTTGGTGCCGGGTCTGCAATTGCTAATTGGGCTTAATCACTTCCAAAGATATCTTTTCACATGGCAGAAAGTCTGGATTCTGAAAGAGAACACCAAAACCTCCAAAAACTCCACCCCAAAATAACCGCCATTTCAATTGAGATTGCTGTAATTGTATTCCTGCCTACCCGGCTCTTTTTGCATTGCAGTATGGAAAATAAAGAAAGATGAATTTCAATCATGCTGTTGCCCTGAAAGCTATTATCATGAGATTGATTAACTGAGACTACTTTGTTTGAACAATAGGTTGTGGAGAGAGAAAAAATACATTTTCCCTCAGTCTTAATCCATGAAACAGTGATTAGACATTTATTTCTCAATTGGCATGGTTGAAATCAATATGTGTTTTCCAAAGATGTGCACAATTTGCTTTAAGAACTTGTCCTTACGTGGTCCTCAAGTACTATGAGTTGTTTGGTGATTACTTGTCTCTAGGCTTTGATAGATTCTCTGTCCCTGTCCATGACTTCTGACTGTTGGAACTCTTGCCAGGTGTTTCCTGATGCAGCACTCAGGGTGGATGAAGGAGGTGATGGCTGCACTCAGCTGGATGGATAAAGGAGATGATGTCTAAGCAGGTGATGTCTCTGCACTCAGCTGGGTGGTTAAAGGAGGTGATGTCTAAGCAGGTGATGTCTCTGCACTCAGCTGGGTGGTTAAAGGAGGTGATGTCTAAGCAGGTGATGTCTCTGCCCTCTGCAGCAGCAGGAGGAGGATGGAGGGGCTGGTGTGCGCAGAGTGGCAGCTCCAGCCCAACCCCAGCTGCAGCTGAGGTGTCCAGGCAGTGTGTCAGGCTTTAGTGCTGCATCCCTCCCTCCTGAGAGCACACCTGGGTCCTGCCGCTCATCTCAGCCCTTTGCTGGCACACCCCAGAGGGACACTCTGCCCATGGATCTTTGTACCCCCTCCTCAGGCAGACCCCTCCCACGGAGCCCTCAGGGTGTGGGTGCTTGGTCCTCAGTCCTTTGCCGCAAGGAACATCTGCCCTTGAATTGGAGAGTGATTAGAAAGGCAAACTAAACAAATCAGCCACTTTGGGACACAGGGGTTTCAGGGCAGCATTGGGCAGACCAGGTGAAATAAAAGACCTTTCCCTATGTATCTCCTTTCCCCATACAAATACCCTCAGGGTTGTTCTGAAAATTCTCTTCTTTTGAATTTCTGTCCCAGTTTCTTCTAGCAAGTTCAAAAGTGCCCTGAGACCACCTGCTATATCCATCCGTAACCAATTTGATAACATGAATCATTGAATCACGTAATATAATGTAATAATGAGCAGGTTGGATGGCAGCTTTATGAGCTGATGCTCTCTAAAATAAGTTCATGCTGAAACAGAATCCTTCAGCCAATTTTTTCCACTTCCCCTGCTGTTCAGGGCCAAACTAGGAAAACTAAGGAAAAAATCAGAGCTGAGAGCAGCACCGCTCCATGTCTGAAACCTGCTCGGCCATCTGAGGAGATATTAAAGGAATACAGATATCTGAGCACATTTCACTGAGGAAAGAAGCCTTAATTTTAGCTGGCTGGCAGATGGGGTTTCTCATTAGCCTGTCTTTTCATCTTATTTCATGCAATTAAGTAGGTTTGGGAGGGACCCTACGGGACTGGCCGCATTCCAAAGACTTGCACAGCCCAGGCTGCGTGGCTCCTGCTCCAGAGCTGGGGCCCTGTCCTGTGGAGCAGTTCTCCCTGTCACACACAGGGCCGAGGAAGGCTCTTCAGCCAGGGCCCTGTCCTGTGGAGCAGTTCTCCCTGTCACACACAGGGCCAAAGAAGGCTCTCCAGCCAGGGCTCTGTCCTGTGGAGCAGTTTTCCCTGTCACAAAAAGGGCCGAGAAAGGCTCTTCAGCCAGGGCCCTGTCCTGTGGAGCAGTTTTCCCTGTCACACACAGGGCCCTGTCCTGTGGAGCAGTTTTCCCTGTCACACACAGGGCCCTGTCCTGTGGAGCAGTTTTCCCTGTCACACACAGGGCGCTGTCCTGTGGAGCAGTTTTCCCTGTCACACACAGGGCCCTGTCCTGTGGAGCAGTTTTCCCTGTCACACACAGGGCCAAGGAAGGCTCTTCTGTGTGGGTCGGGCCTGCAGAACTCCAGTGCTGCATGGAGCAGCCTCTCACCCACAACAGCCCTTCCCCAGCACTGACAAACACTGGGCAGGGCTGGTGGTGGAGATCCAGGAGGAACTGAACATGTCCCATCCTTCTTCAGCTCTTCCTAGAGCACCAGAGGCCCTGCCAGAAGAGAGGGGTTCTCCCTCAGGGTCTTGCCAAGGGGGGGCAGGAACATCTTGATCCAGCAGGAACACCTCAGTCGATTTATATTTCCCCTACACAACTGCAATCTATAAATGGCCTGCTCAGTGTCCCCCCTCTGAGCTGTCTCTTACAGGCCAGGGACGTGCTCTGGTGGTGCCACCACACGGGACAGTGACCCTGGCCCTCCACAGCACTCGTGGGGTGAGACAGGGATGGGAACAGCCCTGGGGACGTGGGCCAGCGCAGGACTGGGCAGTGCTGGCTTAGCAGTTGGAGGTCTTGGGGGGCTTTCCAACCCAAAGCACTCTGCCATTCCATGACCCAGCCCGGGTGTCCCATAGCAGAGCCCCCTCACAGCCAGGAGGGAGCAGGGACAGGGGTCTGGGCAGGGTGCACTCCCTGGCTGCCCACCCTGCCCCTTCCCCACCCCAGCCTGGCCCCTCCACTGCGGGGACGTGGGCACGGCCACTGTGTCCCCCTCTGGGGCCAGGGCCATCCCGACACCTCAGCGGCAGCTGCTGCAGCGCCACAGGCCCGCTGCTCTGAGGAAACCCTGCTCCCCGGGTTCACGGGACGGGCCCCGGGCTCTGCAGGCCACTCTGCAGCATTATTTCTATGTTCCCATAGAAACTGGGGGGGCTTTAAAGAGTAGCCTGGAGCTAAGATAATGAAAATAAATCCCAACAAAGCCCTGTCAAACCTCTGAACACATGTATTGGGAAGAAAATAAAATCCTTGACTCCTTTTCCTGTATTGTAAAGCATTGTAATTTAGTTGGGTAAAAAACTCCAAACTCTCTCATGGATGTGATCCTTCTGCATTGTTTGCTTTTTTTCTGAGGCAATTTCAGAAAAATGCTTAGCAACACATACAGAAGGAAGCGGCTAAATCTTTGTATTAATTCTAAAACCCCCATTTCTTATTAAGTCACAAGAGATAGCTTTTACTTTGTTTCCAGCAAAAGGTAATTTGGGCTTTATTTTATTTAGAATGTTGCCCACCGTGCTGGAGAGGCGAGATTTCTTAATTGCTTTGTTGCAAAAACAATTTATGTGGGGGCTTTTAATGAGTTTAATTTTCTTTAAAGTTTTCCATGTATAAATGTGGCAGCATTTTGAAATCAAATAAATTATCTACCTAGCTGCCTCACTGCTCCCGTCATTACACTGAGCACTTGAAGCTGTTCCACGAGGCTTATTGTATAGAAATTATCTGTACAGAGGAGATGGAGTTGGCGGTTAGAAAAAACAATAAGAGAGAAAAGGAGGGACGTTATTGCCTCCATCCTTGAAGCTGTCCTCCTACTGTGGAGCTGGAGCTGCATCCCAACGTGGGAAGTTCCAACACAAAGGGTTTTGAGAAGGTGGCAAAATGTCCGATCAGAGAGTCACAGACAGGCTTGTGTTGGGAGGGACATCAGAGCCCACCCCGTGCCACCCTTGCCATGGCAGGGACACTTCCACTGTCCCCCTGCCCGTGTCCAGCCTGGCCTGGGGCACTGCCAGGGATCCAGGGCAGCCCCAGCTGCTCTGGGCACCTGTGCCAGGGTCCCCCACCCTCCCAGGGCAGGATTTGTCCCTAATCCCTGATGTGTGTCCCCTCCCTCAGTTCAGAGCTGCTGCCCTCGGGCGTTAAAGCACCGTACATGGAGCACGCCCCACACCACGGCAAGGAGGGGTCTGGAGGAGCAGGGGCTAAACAGCAAGCCAGAGGGCAGAGCTCTGTCTTTGCACCAGCAAACACTCCGAGACTTCATGGAGCTGAATTCTGTTCCAAGCCCTCAGCAGCCTCACACCTGGGTGCTCAGGATGCCGTGTCTTGGAAGGCACTCACCTGAACTGACAACTTATTCGTTTCATCAAGCCCTGCGATGCTCTCTGCAGGTACCTGCATGTCCTCCTCGAGAGGGGAACCATATCCAGGACAGGTCTGCCACTTCCCATGGGCCTCACCATTTAAAAATGTTTCTTGCCAGCATTCCATGGTGTCTCTGACTTTCTAATGATGCATGGAGCCGATGCTGTAGCTGCACTCACCATGTCTTGTGCTATATTTCAGTGTTTTATCATGGCTTATAAGATGCTGTTGGAGCTCTTCTGTTTCAGCAGTCAACTCTCCGTGCAGCTCAGGGACCAGCCAGCCTGAGATCCCTGCCAGCCTCAGCCAGAGGTGCTCTGATCACCCCATTCTGTACCCCAAAATCTCAGGGCCCCACAGTGTCCCCAGGCCTCCTCCATGCCTCCTCTCCCCTGGGCCTAGAAGATTCCTCCAGCCCAGGATGGGGCCCTCGGTGCTGCCTGAGCTCCATCCGACCTCCCAGCCCCAGCTGGGACCTTCCCTGTCACCTCTCCCAGCACCCCAGCGCTCAGAGCCCTCTGGTCCCTCAGGAGCAAGCACAGCAGAGCGTGTGAACAGGTCACAGCTGGGTGAAACTCCAGAGAGGCTCAGGAAGAGCACGTGATCCAAACTGAAATCACAAGAAATCACAAATCTGAGTTTCCTCAGTGCTGCTGACTGCCAGCTCTCAGAGGTGTGAGAACTGACCATGGAACCCTGCACCGTTCCTGTCAGTAAGCTGCAGGCACTCTGGGTTCATTTGCATGATATATAAGATTTAACCATAAAGAATTCATGAGGCAGGAGTTGAATCCCTCTGCTGCCGAGCAAATGGGAACATTTCCTCCACCGCAGGCTGATGATTAATTTATACTCGGGTACATGGACATCAGACAAAAGTCCTGTTTATCATCTAGCAGGAGATGGTTCCACCTTTCCTGCCTTGAGGAGTGTTGCCATTTCTGAAACTTGAGTGAGATCCATCACTAATTTTTCAGGAAGAGCATTAGAATGAACCTGGCAGGTCAGTTATATGAGGCAGGGAGGGAGGGAGCTGTAGGATATGTAATTATATATTTATCTTGTAGCTTGAGGTGTAAGTTCATAATGACCCTTTCACAATCCCCGAACAATGTAAAATCTTAAAAGCTATGTCCAGAAAGAAGAGAGGAAATATGCAGAGCTGTGGTTAAAATATCGTTTGGGAAAAAATTCCAGACAACTTCTCATTGGAAAGGGACAGGGGAAGGGGAATTTCAATTGCATTTATGATAGCAAGGCACAGTTCCTGCCCCTTCGTCCCCAGAGCCTTGCCAGACCAGGTGAGGAGGTGCCATGAGCTCTGTGTGCACTGTGGCTCACGGCCATCCCCCACTCCTTAGCCAGGGTGGAGGGACAGCAGTCAGGGAGCACGGGAGACGTTTGGACAGGAGACTCAGCAGGACAGACGGACCCTGAATAGGAGGACAGACGGACCCTGCACAGGAGATTCTCAGCAGGACAGACAGACCCTGCACAGGAGACTCTCAACAGGACAGACAGACCCTACACCGGTTGGGGAGCAGGGGAGAGGATAAAAGGGATAGATTTCATCTGTCCAGCACAGGCAGACATTTCCCTGGGAAAGCAGCAGGAACGAGGCATCCTCCCATGCCCCCACTGTGCTCCTGCTCAGCAGCAGCAGCCCAGAGCTCCCCAGAGCTCCCGGGAGCGCGGGCGCTCTGCCGCTGACCCCTCCCCAAGGACCCCCTCCATGAGCTGGCAGCTCCAGCAGTGACAGCCACAGCTAATTAGTGCGGTGTGACACCATGGCAGTGCCGTCCCTGCAAGTGCCACTGCCCAAAATGATGGATTAACATGGTGACTCTTGTATGGAAAACATGGAAACAATGACAGCTCGGTGGCTGAGCGGGTCACCACCGCTTACACACGCTGCTGCTCATTATGTCCAGCACTACCTCGCTGCTCGGAGCACTCAGCCTCATTGTATCATCCATAATAAATAAAGTCCAAAAGCCACAAAGTTCATGGGCAGCCAGGACGGCCGTGGGCATCACCAGGCATTTAACTTGTCAGATTGTTGCCCTCAAAGTGCGTTCTCTGCATAGCAATGTTACAGCCTGAGAAATGCCATCTCCTAAGTGTCTGTTTCCAGATGAGATGTTATTACTTATTTATAAGCACACAACAAGTGCCTGGAAATTAAGAGATATTCACAAAAATGAGCTCTCTGGTGGCCATCAACCACATGATGCTGCCAGAGCATCTTCTTTATGTTGTCTTTGCTCTTAATGTGACTAGTAAGAATAATTTGGATTAATTTCTTACAAGATCTTTTGTGATTCACCTGAATTTCCTTTCAGCCCAAATAATTTCTCTTCTGAACATGCGCAGAGTGATCAGGCAGGGCTGTGCCTGGCAGCAGGGCCTGGTTTTGCCCACACCCCAAAGCCACACAGACTCCAGGAGCAGAGCCCCGTGGGTTCCAGGTTCCCCCACCTGCTCACAGGTGAAGAGTGTTCTCCTCTGCCTCTACCCACTGCGGGGCACGGTGGCAGCAGGGCCACCAGGGCCACCCCTCAGTGTCACCTCCACAGCTGCCTGAGGAGCACCACGGCCCTTCTCCACGCCCCAGCCTCTGCCAGGCAAGAGGTGTTTGGACTCAAACTCCAAATCACAAACTGACCATCTCGTTTTCCCTTTCCCAGCCCGGCTGAGCAGGCAGGGTGCCAGGGAGGAGCCCAGACCCAGCCTGGGGCGTTCCCAGTGCCGAGGCAGCCCTGTCCTGGCAGCACTGGCACCATTCCCCCGGCCCTCGGGAGTGCACTGCTGACAGCAGGCAGCCCCACCGCTCTCCNTTTTTTTTTTTTTTTTTTTTTTTTTGCAAGATTTCAACTCTTTGACTTTGGAAGAGAAATCATTGTAGAGAAAGTATTTCTTGAAATGATGACAGAAGCAAAATTATATTCCTTTGTAGAAAACAGGGACATTTGAAGACAGGCTTTACATCTTTGTTCTTTGTTCCGGGAAGTGCGAATTCGCAGGGTCCTGGACCATTAATCCTTCCCCATTCTTGGTTTTTGAAGATGAACATTGCAGAGAATGAAGCATTGTGCTTGAAAGGTCTTTTCAGAAAATACCTTTTCCTTCCACAATATGTTCCAGCTCTCTGATAATTTGCAGAACAACTTGGCAATTTGTGGCTTTTCCTCATAAATATTTATTTTCCCATGACACCCCGGTGTGACCGGGTTCCTGAGGTGGCTGCTGTGAGCAGTTACCCCCGTTTCCAGCAGCAGAGGGGTTTGGCAGCACCCTGGGCACGGGCTCTGTCCCACAGACATGGCTGCAGCCTCAGCAGCACCGGTGACAGCCCTGAGCCCACGGCATGAGGATCTCTGCTCTCTCTGCGTGCCCAGAGCTCTCCAGGTGACACCAGGTCCCCTCTGCTTGGGCCAGGACATCTTCCCATTGAATCCCAGAACCCCAGACTGCTTTGGGTTGGGCGGGACCTCAGAGCCCATCCAGTGTCACCCCTGCCACGGCAGGGACACCTCCCACTGTCCCAGGGTGTCCCAGCCTCAGTGTCCAGCCTGGCCTTGGGCACTGCCAGGGATCCAGGGGCAGCCACAGCTGTGCCAGGGTCTCACACCCAGCCAGGGAACAATTCCTTCCTAACATCCAATTAAAGTCCACCTCCTTTGGCTTAACGCCATTTTCCTCTCTAAATGTTACTCCCCTTGCTCCACTGACCGGGGAGATGCCGAGGCCACAGGTGAGCACTGCCCACGGAGGGCAGGCACGTGGAGCACGAGGCCCAGGCGCTCCTGGCTGAAGGGGCCGCTCTGAAGGTGCTGGGGGCCGGTGCTGGGGCAGGGCACTGTCACCTCTCACTGTGCCATCACAAACAGCCCCGTCCCTGCCGGCGAGGTGAGAGCCCCCGAGCAGGCAGCGAGCCCGGGCGGCGAGGGGAGCGGGCCGGCTGCGCCGCACAGCGCTCTCGGTGCTCATTGCTCCGGGTACATTAGCACCAGACTGCGGCACGTGTGGAGGTGTGAATGCGAGGACCACTCGGCACTGTGAAGTTTCCCACTTTATCGGTTACAGAAGCAGCTCTGCCAACTCGGGCTGTGAAAACTCAGCACTCAACACGCTCACAATTTCTCAGCTCTTAAATGGTGTGGGGCGGCCGCAGTGAGGAGGTGGGAGCAGGGCCGGTGGGTCCCCCCGCCTGGCTCTGGGGGGATTCACGTGTGTCACTGTCAGAGAATGGCCTGGGCTGGAACAGCCCGTAAGGAACACCCAGTGCCACCCTGCTCCCAATCTCCTCACATGGCAGGAGCAGGGTCAGGCAGGATGCAAAGCACTGCTGCAAACCAGGACCCTCGAATTTCCCTCCCCTCTCCCTTTCCCAGGGAAGAAGGGAAGTATGTAAAGTCAGAACTTCAATATTCCAACATGAATTACCGTACTTATTTTTTACATTACAAGCGTTTAATGTCCCTTGATCTCCACATAAAGGACCCAAGACCCACTCAAGGCTGACTTGCAGTGGAGGAGGGAGCCCTCCGCAGTCTGTGGAAGTGAAGGATGAGGTGGCAGAAACAGCAGAAAAAGATCCTCTCACACCCAGCCAATAGGGGCTCAGGGAAACTCAGAGAACAAGATTAATAAAAACAGGACGGAAAATAAATAGTGGAAGGAAAGGGAGGCATGACTCAGCATTTACTTATTTATTAATTTATTTACTTGCTTATTTATTTATTTATTTTTGCCGAGTGCCTCTCTCGCTGCTGACCGGCAATACTCGAGGGAACGCCAGCACCACGGAGAGCTCCTCCGGTGGGAACCGCGCAGGCACAGGGACAGTGTCAGGTGCAGCGGCACCCCGGAGGTCAGGGGCTGTTCTGAGCAGCTTTTGCAGCCAGCTGGAAACCAACCCCAGCGAACGCCCGCATTTTCTGCGTCCTCAAAGACTGCCTGTGCAAATCCCGTTCTTATCAGACCTGATTCTCCCCATTAATGGCTTTGCTCGGCGGTTTCAGAGAACTAATGAGCTCACCAGCAATGTTCTCCTGCCATCTTTTTGCTCAGAATGTTTAAATGATCTGGCTGTAAAACCCACGGTCATTTCCAAGTACTCGTGATTATCACTCGTTTTTCTAAGCACATTGTCAAGCTTCCTGAGCCTGTGTGCCTTCGAGGTGACCACAAATTCGCAGCTATTTTGGCTTACTCTTCAAAAGCCTAACTACAACGGTGCTAGGTGCAGTAAATCACCCCTTGAAATGTACTTACATAGCAGCCAACACGTGTACAAATACCTCTCCCCACCCGCTGCACAGCCTGGTGCACGTCCTCCCAAACAGTCACCTTGGCCAGCACCTGCCTGTCAACCCCCAGCTCGGTGCACTGTGGGGGACTGGCTCAAGAACAAGGAGAAAAATTAGAGATTTTCCTTCAGATTCTTCCAGAAACCAATTCCTGTTATTTAATAAGCAAAAGCTTCCAAGAATTGGAAATATATCCCACTCTTGCCAAAATAAAAATGAAGATGTCTCTTAAATGCCAGCATCTCAGACTGGGGAGTTGCCGTCCTGTGAGCCAGTGGCCAGGCGTGCCCTGCAGAGGGGTCCGAGGGGCTCTGGGCAGCCTGGCCCCGCAGCACGGCTCCTGCCCACTGCACAGGGCTTGGAGCAGGGGGCCCTCAAGGGTCCCTTCCAGCACAAACCAGTCTATAATTCTGAGATCACTGTGAGCCCAGACAACAAGGCAGCAATCAATGATTCCCACAGGGCGCCTGCTCAGACTCAACTTTCTGTTTTCCCAAATTCCCAGTGAGCTGTGCCTGCACCAAACTCACCACAGCCATCCCCTCCCCACACCCTGAGCTCATGACGGACTGCAGAGACGTGATCAGCGAAAGAAAACCAACTGTTTGTGCCAGAGGAGCCCCAGCCACCATTTGTGATGTCACTTCTGTCATTCCTGATCGGGTCTTTGCCACAGCTCAGCTCTGCATTCCCAGTTCTGGCCGTGGTGTCACAGCCGGTAATCAAAGTCTACAAATATTCCAGACAGTAAAAACAGTGGAGCTCAATTGGCCGCTCTTCTGTGCTGCTGAAACGCCAAACAATTCCAGCAAATTCCAGGCAGGGGAGAGGCAGAGGGGCAGCCCCCCACCCAGACTGTCCCGGAGAATTTGTAGAAAAGTCTTTCGCCTGCTGTCACACCACAAATAGCCAGAGGCTGGGTTGGGATCATTGGCTGTTCAGCTCAGAACAGGCAGTGGATGTGTTCCTGGCACAGGAGTACTGCAGGGCTGAGGGAAATCCTCCAGAGCCACTGAATTCCCCCAGCACACACATGCACACACACGTGCACCTGCACACCCTCACCGTGCCCATCCTTGGATTCAGAAAGGCTTCAGCAGTCTCCAGCAGAACACCCCACCCACCCGTCTCCGTCTTCCTGACCGTTTTGGGAAGGAGACCCAACGGGGGCACTCCTTGTTTTGGTGATGGGAAAGTCACTTTGCTCTTCTTTGTCTTGGGCAAATATCCTCCTTACACGCATGGAGCTCATCTTCACAATCCACTGCTTTATCCTACAAGATAGTCCTGAAAATCTTCAGGAGATATTTGAGGAGAAAAAATTAGAGGTAAATGGTCTTTGTTTGTGTAATGATTATGTTTTATTTCGCGTGCTTGTTCTTCTTGCTCCTGTTGTTTTCTCTTGCTCTCCAATCTCTTCACTTCTCAGTAAACAAGTGATTAATTGTGTTTGGCGACTGCTGACCCTACCACGAGTGGTGCTGAAATGTGGGCTTTATTAAATATGGTTTTAATGTTCCCAGACTCACTAGCAGTGTCCAGTGATGGATGGTTTCACACAGAACACAAAATGGATCGTTTGTAATTGTTGGCTCAGCCGCTCTCCACACAAATGGTGCGAGGCCTCATCCCGGGAAACAGCGATTCTGGAGGGCTGGCTCTGAACACTGACCACACATCAGCATGGATGGTTATTGAAAAAAACACCAGATCTTCTTCATGCAGATATCCCCAAAACTCACCAGACCTCCTTGAAGTTTATTTGCCTTAAATTCCACTCAAAAGAAATTTAGAAAGCTTTGTACTTTACCCTGGTAGACTCACAGGGTATCCCCAGTGGAAGGAAGTGCCACAGACATAGAAGTGCTAAATGGATCCTTGTATCAGCACCATCACAGTGATTACCAAATAAATTTATAATTATGATACACTTGAACTATTAGGAGGAATAAAAGATCAAACACACCTCTTTATCAGGGAATAGGAGCTGAAACTACAGACCATAACATGCTGTGCTGAGAGATAAAGATCATGTTACCATTGAATTTTTTATATCCTGCAAAGGTCAAAATCACTTCACCATAAAATTTTCAGTGTCACAAAACTCAGAAGTAGCAAATATGTTTTTGTTCTAGTTTAGTCATGCACACAAATTATTGGAACCCTTAAATTGTTAGAACATCAAATGAAAAAATCAGGACGTGAAAGTTCTCATCTTGACATTAGAGTGAATATTTCTGAAAATCTAATCCATTGGAGATGGTCATAATTACTGTAAAATTGCTTCTGAAACTAATTTGTTCACGCACACACAAATGAAACAGAATTACATTTCCCTTTTCTCTTTTCCCTTTTTTTTTTTTTTTTTTGGTACAAAGGAAAGACGAGACACCGGCCTCCTTTGAATATCAGGGTCTTTCTTAGGTTTTGATCTTCTTTGAAATTTTCTCATCAAGAGCCTTGTTAAGGCAGCAGAGTCCAAGCCTGACACCTTACAGAGCTACAACCCAGACACTGGATTTGGGTGCAGATCCAGAGCCACCAGGAGCTGTGTGAGTTCACACCTGTCCTGGGGTCACACCCACCCTGGGCTCCATTTCTTGCTTTTGGAAATGTCAATGTGCATGGCTGGTGTTTCTGCCACCTTGGAAGAGAAAATAAATCTACGGGATCTCACTGTCCAGAGAGATTTGTACTGCCGCTGGTTTCCCCCGTCTTTCTCGGGAGCGAGTTCCCTTTTTCCAAGTCTCTTTGGTCATCCCATGCTGCTCAGGGATTTTTGTTTTATGTCCCAGGCCATGGCTTTACTCCAGCTCTTTGCCACAGGAGGGGAGGCACGCTCAGAGTCTCGGCCTCATGAGCAATTGAAAAGCAAATCTGAAGCATGTAATGAGTCACTGTGCTGAGGTAAATGTTGTTTTCCCTCAGAAGCAGGGGTTTGTGCATGTGTATCTCAAATATTTATCCCATGTTTATTTTATATACTCTCAACTTCACAAACTGCAGATAAGGGAGTTGACTCTATTGCAGTTTTGTTCTTTAATCATGACAAATGTTACTTCTTTTCTAAGAATATTATCATTCCCTTGTCTTATTATTTCAGCATCTTCTTTCTCCACTGCTGATAAATGAAATCTAATTGAATTTAATACTGAAAACCATAGGCACAAGCCCATTACCCAGCCTGAGCTACTTGAGTTGCACTCCTGGGCGCAGTCACTAAGGAGACAACAGAGTTTACACTTGGTTGCTGACTCAGCGGACAGAGCCTGAGATCTCCTGGGGTTTTACCAGCTCCAGCTCCAGCCCCAGAATGTCAGGGCTTCAGCTCACATTGGTGATGGACGCTCGGTGCTAACGAGATCTTCTGCTCCATGCTGCCAAGCCCAAAGGCAGCACAAAGGTTCCTGTGGACTGAGGAACAGGAATACCTAAGGAATAGGTAGCAAGGCAAAAGGCAGGAGTTTGGATTTTCTGCCATTGCTGGGACTCAAAACTTCAATTTCAGGTGCACAGTACCTTCAGAGAGGAGAGATGGGGAACCTGCTCCCAAAACTTCCCCACAGTGCCTGTAACCCACAATATTCTTGTTCTCTCCACTAAAAAGATGAAGCAGATGCAATGCAGAAATCTGCTAGATTTTGGTTTTAGGCTGGGATTATCTTTCAAATAATGTTGAAAGGAATTCAGCTCATGCTTGAAAAGCATGAAGGGGAAGGTGACTCCTTCCCCTGCCCGTGGGTGGCTGGGCAGTGGTTAGTACATGGAGGGTTTCTTCAGAGTAAAACCCTGCAGAATGAACAGTTTCTTGAAAGTCATGCCCCGTCTCAGTGAGGGTATCGTCGGGCAGAGAGTTTGGATTGGAAATCTCAAGGGTGAAAAAAGTGTGTTAAAATACTGAGCTGGAGTGTGTTCAGTCTTCCAGCATAAATTACACAGCTGTTTAATATTATTTACTAGTGTAAAAATGTGCTTAGAACACTCAGGCAAATCCAGAGAACATCCAAATGCACATATTTGATAGATCTCTGAAAGAAAACAAGGTATGTACCAGTATCCATGACAACAAAGCCACCGTGATCCGTGGGCATGTGAGCAAGACACTGCTTAGCATTATGGAAATTTTAAAAAGCCTGCTGCTGTTGAGGGCAGAGCTTTTCATGCATATTTTCATGCATATTAAGTTTATTACCTATTCCCAATTAGGTGTCTTGATGTTTGGTGAGGTTTGGAATTTGTTGGGAGGAAGGAGCCCCTGGCTCCCTGCAGAGGGGGAGCCCAGGCTGGCAGCCAGCCCCCAGGCTGAGGGCACCCCTGGCTCTGCTCAGCCTGGCACCTGCAGCTCACTGGGCTCACCAGTGAGCCAGGGCCGCGGGGCTGACCAGCACCCGAGCCAGGGCTGGTCCCAAATGACCCGCCTGTCCTGCTCATGGCCCCAGCTGTCTCCTGCCCATGGTCCCCAGCAGCTCCCGTGGGTCTCTCTGCCCCGTCCCTGTCCCAGCCCCGTGGTCAGGTGCAGAGGCAGCCCGCAGACCCCGTGAGAAAGGACACAGGGGCCTCTCTGTGCACAGCTGGGCTGGCAGGGTGATGTTCCTGCAGGGAAATAAACCCTAAGAGCTGATGGTGTCAAGGGAAAACTAAACTCCTCTTGGTCCTGTTCTCCTATCTTGGTTCCAGCGACATCTTTCTGATCCATGGAAATCTGCCACAACAACGAGCCCCGGCTCAGAACTGCCGTAAACTGATGCCACAGGATAAATGAACAGGAAAGTTCAGGGGAGTCCCCCAGCAGGACCACTGCCGTGCCAGCAGCACAGAAAGGAGGGAGGTTCCTGTGCAGTCGGGGTAGGTGGTCCCAGGAGAGAGGGCTGGCTGCCCCTCAGTGGTGCTCGCCAAACTCAGCTCCTCCCCATCCCATCGGTGCTTGCCAAAACCAAAATGAGTCACTCACCTCTGGATTAATGCAGCCAGGGCAGCCCCTCAGCAAACCTTCAGGTTTAGGTCCTGTAAGCCCAAAATCTCACCTGGGGCTATGCTGCAGGAAACAAGGACCCCTGGAACCCCTGTCACTGTCCTGGGGTTTGCACCGTGGCTGCACTGACCCGTCCCACTCCCACTGTGCTCAGACTCACAGGAGCTGAGGGACCTCTTCAGGAGTAACCACGATGATACAAACCTTGGCATGACACTGGAAGTTACCATTCCTCCAGGAAAGTCTCCTCTTTCAGACTGCTATTCACACAAGAAACTTTACATCCTGTCATTTATTTTTAGGATAAATGCTTCATTCCATTGCCTCGGTTTCATGACTCTTTATTCTGACATAGAGATTCTGAAGAGCAAAAGTGAGTGACTTTATGACTTTGGAACAGAAACGATGATGCTCTTTCAAGCAAGGGTCACTGGATAATGCAGGAGTCCAGTTTCTCTCTCAAATGTTTTCTGGGTTTTGGTGGGGTTATTTTCCCACAAATAGCTTTTTTATTTCCTGAGGAAAAGGCTGTGTGAACCCAGAGTGCCCGCTGGAAAATCTGTTGTTGTGTTTATGAACTATACGATGGGCTGGAGATTGTGACATGAATAGCAATTTAGCGAAGGGACAGAAACAAACCATCTGTGCCTGGGTGGAACCACGTCTGCACAATGTCAGCTCAGGGCAACTTTTTACACAGAAAATACAGTAATTATAGCCGAGAACACGTTCATAATGGAGTCGTTAGCACGGCCTTAACTACAGCGGCAGGAAGAAGCCATTAGGTGTTCACTAGATGGGTTAAGGAACAGAAGTCTCAGAGCCAGAGACGAGGACGTCCCCGCCAGCTGCCTGCCAGCATCCAGAGGGGTGGCAGAGCCAGCGCTCAGAACCTGGGGACCGCTCCAGGGGGGCAGGCTGGGCTGGCACCCCCAGGCTGGGCTGGCACCCCCAGGCTGGGCTGGCACCCCAGAGCCCACCCCATACGGATCCATATGGGGCCGTTGGGTTGGGAGGATGCCCCAACTCCTGCACACTCCCCCGGGCCCCAGGACAGAAGGGATGGGCTGAGTCCCCACAGCCTCACTCCTGGCTGGAGCCATTGCCCCCAGGGTTTCCAGCGTGGTGAAACCAGCTCCAGCATGGCCCCAGTGCAGCCTGGGATGGGATGGGATGGGATGGGTCAGGCCCCAGTCCAGCCTGTCCATCCCTGGGAAGGGATGCTCTGGGTCACTCCCCGTGCCTTGGAGTGACCCCAGCCCTGACCCCGCTGCTCCCCGGGATTTCTGTGCTGGCACCCCATCCCAGCCTTGGCACCCCATCCCAGCCTTGGCACCCCACCCCAGCCCTGCCCTGCTCCCCCCAGCAGGGAGGGCTCTCTGCTCAGCCCTGCCCTCCCAAGGGGCTCTCCCCGTCCTCTGGGGTCCAGCGGGGCAGGACATTTTCAGCATGGCATAAATTAACTCAGCCTGCAGCAGTAAAGTGCATTACAGAGGTGATTATATTCTGTACCAGAGTGAATGCACCTTAATAAACCCAGCCAAATGCATATAGAAAAGGTAACGCTGCGGATTTATCTCTTTTTTTTCTCTATTCTTTTATGGCCTCCATTTGCTTTTGTTCTCTTTTTTTATCCTTTTGGCTTTTATGTTTGCAAGTGATAAATTTTCCCATGTTTTACATTTTATATGTAGTTTATCTCTTTATTTTGTACTTATATTGCATTGAAAATGGAATGAGTCTTTAGAATAATACAGCTGATATTGAATTTTTTAAATTGCTATTGGGTATATACTGCATAAGGTGGTTATCTGATCTCCAACTTAATCATGGGAAAATATTGCTGTGGGGAAAGCTGACTGAGTAACAATGAGACCCCTATGCTTTCACAGAATTTATTTAACTATAAACCTATTATAAAACATTAATATAGAATTCTCTTACTTTCTGCTACATTTGGGTCAGATTTATTGTACACCATTACTGAATTCACACCAAAACTGAATTAATCGTGCAGTCTCAGAGGTTCCTATTTAAGTTTATCAAGATGTGCTCCTGCTCTCAGGATTTCCTGGCAGCCAAAGTCAGTAAATATAAACAAAATTACAGTTTTGTTGTAGTTCAAAAGCAGAGATGCAGGGGTGAGATAGAACTTCACGTATTTGTCCTGCTAGAAATAATGGCTGTCCAAAGCTGAAGGACAGCCAGTAAAGCCTGAAACATCCCCAGTTCCTTGGAGAGCCCTGGAACCGCAGGGCCACAGCCACGTCCCGCAGTTGTCAGAGATGGAAAAAGGCCCAGCACATTTCCACACTCACCTCGTGCTGATTAAAACAAAAAATGGCATTTCTCAGGTATAAAACCAGAGTAGCAGAGCAGAGGCTTGGCCCATCTGATCCACCAGCCTTTCCCCACACAGGTATGGCTATTCCAGCAGAGAGGAGAAGCTACAGAGGCAACTGAGGTGAGCACCGGCACAAATGAAAAGCAAGCGTAACAGAAGGCTTTAAGTGCTAACCTTCCTTTAAGTGCAATTTTCTTTCAATATGGTAATGATTTCTATAAAAGCATCCCAGATTTGTTTTTCCAGATATTTTTGCTCAGGTGTGTTGCACATTTCCATCAGAACAGCGATTTCCTGCAGCTGATGAGAGCGGTGCCCAGAGCCTGCTCCTCCAGCCTGCAGTCCTGCCCACACCGGGATTCTCTGGTCTCAATTCCCTGTGCAGGTTGGGATCCAGGGCTAACACTAGCTCCCAAATTCCTAGCTGGAAGTGGGCTGCTTTGAGAGATTTTTATTGCTTGCAGCCAGCTGTACTCTGCAGTGTGTTTGGTCTCAAGTCTTGTACACTCAGCTGAGTTCCCTCCCCACCCTGCAGTGAGGGTGTGGCCTTCACTTTAACTCCGATTTGGTCATTCCCAGCAGTCTGATGGATCACCAGGTCCTTCTGGAAGGGCACAATGATGTGAAACCCCAAACCTCAGCCGCAGGAGCCTCACCATCAGAGCTGCGGGAAGCCTGCCCAAACCTTGCTTACCTCACAGCTAAAATAATGCACTTTTTGACCGGTTCTCCAACTTATGTCTTCTCCAGCGTTTATTTGAATTTCAAGCAATGAACAGAATTAACCACTGAATCAAACTGTCAGACATTTAACACAGGGTAGTTTTAATGTCACCCATCAGAACAAACGCAATTTGTCAAAATCCAGCCTTGCTTTGCAGAGTTGCCCAGAAGCAGCAGGGCTCAGCAAAGGCCGTGCTGCTCTGGCCAGTCCCCTGAGCGTGCCTTAGGGAGGGGACAGCCCTGCTGCCACCTTTCCTCCCCAGGGAAGGGGCACTCAGAGCCGGTGCAATGTGCCAAGAGCTCCCCCAGCAGCTCTGGCTCTGCTGGCCTGCCTCATGGGCAAAGGTGTAAGCCCTGGACAACCAAAACTTCTACACTTTAGAGCTTTAAAGTGCTGCCACAAAAAAGCATCCATCCTTTCCCAGCCTAGTCAAACTTCTAAGGACGAAGAAAAA
Source organism: Bombycilla garrulus (assembly GCA_013400315.1). Classification (NCBI taxonomy): domain Eukaryota; kingdom Metazoa; phylum Chordata; class Aves; order Passeriformes; family Bombycillidae; genus Bombycilla; species Bombycilla garrulus. The sequence goes on along the minus strand of VXBU01013747.1, from coordinate 286,124 downwards.
TGAAATTACAGAGTGCCAGTAATCCTATTTCAGTTAATGATCTCGTCTAACGGCTTGTTTGTGACAAAGCTCATCTCTTCCTCCTGAACACTGCTCAGCTGTGGAATCAGGATCAATTTCACGAATAGGAAAGAACATGTTCCTGTTTGTTTCATTTGAATTTCTCTTTTAATGTGTTGGTAATATCTGCAATGCCCACTGCTGATGTAATATAGATCTAATTCTCAGCTCATTTAGCTGCTGCCTCAATAGGAGCACAGTGCCTTGTGGGAGCGATGATTAGAGAGCAACAGCACAGATATAAACCAGAGATAAATGAAATAAATTTCAGAAAAGTTACTAACAACATAATCTGTGGCCACATCAGTCAGCTGCTACTGTGATGCACTAAATGGCTGCTTCATTTTGTTAGGTTTTTAATGATAGCCAGATCATATAGCAGTGAGGAAGAGGAAAGCAAGCAAGAATGCATAACCCACCCTCTCCTCCCGACCCCAATGTCATGGGAGTATCAAGTGTGGAGGAGATGGAGCCATAAAAGTGAATGGCACGGCACATGCCTCTCAAGCTGTTATCTGTTATCCATGAAGAATTAAAATGAGCTCGTTATTTCATATGTGCCAGAAAAATGGGTTCATCAGTATTGTGCTGAAATGCATTATGACTTACTGATTCCTGATCTCATGGCTGTTGTACTTATTTGAAAACATATTTATAAGCTTTATGTCAACTGCCAGCCATTGAATTTTTATTGTATATTACAGAGAGAAGTCTTATGTCTCAATTTGCATCTCTCTTAGAAACATGGAACCATAGAATACATAATTCTGCTCTTGTGTGATTTACTTGGGAAATGCCCGATCACAGGCTCTGAGAACATCCCCTCCCAACACCCCCAGTGACTCCTGCCAGCTCCTGTCCCACTGCCTGGCTCTGCAGGCCAGCAGAGCCCCAGCCCGGGCAAAAGCCACACTGAAAAACAGGGACAGATCCAGGCTGCAGCTGAGGGGACCAAAACACATCTGCGTCCCACCCAGTGCCACCCTACCACGGCAGGGACACCTTCCCAGTGCTCCCAGCCCCAGTTCCAGCCTGGCCTTGGGCACTGCCAGGGATCGGGGGCAGCCACAGCTGCTCTGGGAATTCCATCCCATTCTCCACCCTCCAAGGGAACAATTTTTTCCCGGTCTCTCCCTGCCCTCCAGCTGTGGAAGCCATTCCCTTTGTCCTGTCATTCCAGGCCCTCTCCAAAGCCTGGGCTGCTCCCAGGGCAGGTCTCCTGTTTGCAGCGAACGAGAGCTGAGCAGGGGTGGAGTGGGGCTGGGGGGCTGTTCCCCAGGGGCGAGCAGGACAGCCTGTCCCCAGTGGCTCCAGGAGTCACCTCCTGCCACCCTCATCTGTCCCTTCAGTGCTCATGCTGATCTCCTTTGTCTCGCCATTGCTGGCTGAACACGTGCCCGTGCTCCATTATTGTAATTCTGGAAATCTGTAAAGGCTGTGAACCAAAATCTCTGCAAATATTTGTGTTAATGTTTAATGAATTTGCTTCAGCTGTGTTTACCCTGCTTTGTATTCCCATCCTCCAAACACTCAGGTATGAAAGCCTTGCAAACACGACTCAAGGCTAAAGCAGTGTTCAAAACAAGGATTTCCTCCCCAGTTTTGTGCCCAGCACTGTCCCAGAACTGTCCCAGCACTGCTGACACCTCCAGTCAAAGAAATGATTCACTGTTCAGACTTCAGAGGAGTGACCAAGGTCGAGGCCAGGTTGGATGGGATGTGGAGCAGCCTGGTCTAGTACAAGGTGTCCCTGCCCATGGCAAGGGGTGGAGTGAGATAAGCTTTAAATTTTAGGATTAGGATTAGGATTAGCCCAGCACCCCACAGTGAACCCAGGCAGGAGCCCATGACATCTCCCGGTTCATGCCTTCCTGAGGGGCTGCAGGAATAATTGATGTTTGCAGAGCATTTGGGAAAGGTAAACGCCTTTGCACCATTGGCATCTCCTGCTGGATGGAAGCAGGCAGACGCTGCCTCCCCCTCGGGCCGGGCTCCTCTGCTTGTCTGTTCTCCTCATTAAGGGTCACGGCATCTTCCCAACACAGCCTAACCCACAAGGGCTCTTAATTATATAGATAACATAGTTTGTGTCACAACTAATCAGACTCGGTGCTACAGAAGAATCTCTTCTGAAGTGAGAGGTTAACACGTTGTTGGTGTGAATGACAATGTGTGCAGCCATGGAGAGAAAAATCATCAGGAGTGGGTGTTGGACCCACTCCAGAAATCTGGTTCTCAGGGAGAGAATTAAGCTGAACCAGTGACATTCTCAACTGCAGAAACACAAAAATACGTGGTTTTTTTGTGGATTTGAAGTAAGAACAAAATAACAGTTTATTCACAAGTGGCTAAAATCCGTGTCATATCACGATTTTTCCAGCAAGAGGCGATTGGAATCCTGTTCTTGAGTTCTGAGAGCAGTGGGGGCACACTGCTTATTCCTTTCAGTCACACTGAAAGCACCTCACCCCACTGTAATCAGTGTTAAAATTGGGATCAATAGGACTATTTATATGCCTTACACTGGGTTCATGCATGAAGGTCATCCATGAATCAGGTTCTAACAGTGCCAAGAGTCCAAAAATCACATAAATGTTAAACCGTCACCACCTGACCTAAACCTGCTTTTGAAGGCAAACAATCCCCATTCTCTGTAATAAACATGGTGACACTAAATAGAAAGGCTCTCCACAATGGGGCGTTAGTTCCATTTACTGTGCAGCTGGATCAAGATAAAATACCTGTTGGGTGCTGCAGCCCAGAGGAACACCTGCCCAGCATTCCACCACCCTTAAGTTCCCCCTACTCCCATTTCCTCGTACTCTATGGGATACTAAAAAGTTGGAACCATGCTTCCCTATAGTGTTCATACACATTTTTCTTTAATAGAGGAATGAAAACATGAGTGGGTCGTGTGTCTTAAGACAGATTCATTGCCAAGTTAACATTAGATGTTATTTTAAAAACTCGTAAAATTGACAAGTGGTGTGGCTGAATAAGTCACAATAAAGACATTTTGTTTGCTCTGAATGCCAGGCAGAACTGATGGTTATGTTTGCAGGCTCACAACAGCAAATGGGTTCGTATGTCTCATCATTTGTGTGAAGAGACGGAGCAGCAGTGTGTGCTGGGGCCCAACAGAGATGGCAGAGGGAATGAGCCCTCAGCTCAGTTCTGGGGGTGTCAGGGAGGGATCCTTGGCAATGGGTGTGAGGCAAAAATAGCAAAAGATAAAGCTCTCCTGAGACAACTTGCTGATGGTGAATAAAAACAAAAAAATACAATTAGGAGCACAGAGGAACCTGGGAAAGCTCTCTGCTGCCAGGCTCCAAGCATCAGTGCTTTGTTTAACCCAAAAAAAGCAAGCTGTGGCAACATTAAAAAGCCATTTTCCCTGTGACTGCATTCACCTGGGCTGTCCAGGTGAAAGGCCATCATTTCCAGAAACTGTCTTTTTTCTCCAGCTGCATCTCAAGAGCAGGGGATTTGCCTTGCGGCAGTTCGTGAACCACAGAGCACCAGCACTCTCTGCCTTGCTGCCTTTCCAAGAGTTTCCTGTGCCAGAGCCCCGTGGTTCCAGGCTCTCAGCCAGCCCAGGCTGCTCTGTGCAGGTGTTTGGGACCCTCCTCCCACAGGCTGCTCTCGGAGATGCTGCTTGGGCAGGCTCTGCTGCTTCCCCGGCCCTTTTGCTTCCCCAGGGACGTCCCAGGGCCTCCAGTTCAACCGCATCAGGACTGTGGGCAGGATTTCAAGCATCTAAAGGTTCAGACTCGCTGCTAACGCTCAGGAAAATGCTGTTTTGTGAAAGCAGAGAGTGAAGAAGAAATGCTGACGCAACAATCACCGTGACTGTGGCGAGAAACATCCATTTCAAAATATCTGTATTTCTTTCCAAACGAGGACCACACGCAACTGGTGCTTTATGATGGACATGATTTCAGGTTTTGGTGCTCTTAGGGACAGGTTCAGAGGCAGGCAAGTGGCAGATGTTTTCCTTTGTGTGAAGAACGCCCTGGCAGCACAGCTCGGTCAATGCTGGGCTTGCATCTTTTTCTGGGAAAAGAAAGGATTTATCTCTGAGCTACCACTCCCAGTAAAAGCCTGTCCCCAAACAGGACTCTGCAGGCCCAGAGCAGAGGCTCCTGGTTAAATGCGGCCTCCATACTGACATTTGTCCTGTTCCCACACAAGGAGGAAGTTTTTCTAAACACACATTAAATTTGCTCCTCCACAGCTGTAAGAACAGGAATTACAATAAATCCCTAGCCCAGCCTGCTTCTGCAGTACAAATGTACACATGTGGACAGAAAAGGCGTTGCTCACAGAGCCTGCTGTGGGCAGGCTCAGGGCACAGGGGGAGCTCAGCTCTCTGGCCACGCTGGCATCACCAGCCCTGCTCAGTGCTCGTGGGCAGGAGCTCCCTCAGCCCCAGCAGGAGAGACCCCCGGCCCCTCTCCCAGCTCCCTCTGGACGGGAGGGCCCCGTGTCCCCGGGCACCAGGGTCCCACAGCACCCAGTGCCACAGACCAGGCCCATGGCGAGTCTGCTCTCCAGCAAAACACACCCCAGGCCGCCTCTCCATGTTATCTCCAGTATAATTATGCACAACCACGCTGCTAACATCATATTTTTCAGATTAATTTCAGCAGCATCAGCATATTGGCAATTCACTTAACTAATTATTGAATGTGTTTGTTTTCTTTTAAAATATCCCCAATAATAATTGTTGGCTCTCCTGCTATAAAAGATGCCAGAATCTATTTCAATTATTATTAATTTCAGAGCACAAATGACATTTTTAATATCCTCCTGGGTGCTTATTACCACAGGAAATTGCCATAGGAGTCCAGTATCATCCTTTCTGTAACTGATATTCATATTCTTCTCATTTGTCCCTGGCCTCACCAAGCACTCCCAGAGCAGCAATCACACCTGACCAGGGAAATCATCCTGTCCTGTTTTACTGAGGCGAGGCAATGACAAGAGCAAGACTTTTCTGTAGGACAGAATATCTGACCAATGGTAAAAAGTGTTAGAAATAATCTTTAAGGTCCCTTCCAACCCTAGCAACCATTCTAGGACTCTGTGATTCAGTGATTCTTTGCTGAGCCAAACATGAGGCCCATTCCCCACGTCCATCAGAAGGGTCACAGCGGCTCTACAGAGTGCCCAGTAGCCAGGGCTTTTCATGAATGCTGAGCTGGAGAAATAAATATTGAAAGGAAGAAAAGAACTTGGGCCCTCCTGTCACAAGGACCTTTTGTAAAGTTACTGGGACAAATCCCCATGGCTCCACTGGCTTCTCTCAGCAAACACAAGGCTGGGCAAGTAGAGTAGAAAGTGCCCGCGGCGTCTGAATCTCTTTAAATTTGGGTCTAACAGGTGTTGGTACAGCCAGAGCATCGTCTCAGAACAGCAACTAAAGTCAGAATCTGCAACGAAATTAAGAATCAATACACAAGAATAACACACTAGAGAAATGTATGGAAAAGATCCATTTTCAAGTGCACTTTTTCGTACCTGCATCTGCCTCGGCAGCACACAGGAGGTGTCTGCTCTCACTTGGACTGGAACTCTGTCTGTGAACTGGAGTGAAAAGAGTGGAGCTGAATGCTCGTGTTACTGCTGTGCTGGTCATCCCAAATTTCTCACCTCACTGCCCAAATTGCTTTCTAAGGACCCAATTCAAAGCCTATGGAAATAAACAGGAGTTTTTCTATGATGTGCAGCGGGCTTTGGATGGAGCCCGGCCTCTTGCAGGGCCAGTGCTGAAAGACATCACTGCATAGGAATTGAGTCATGATTTTATAAACTGAATATTTTATGAATAATGTTCTCAGGCTGAGCCCCTAAAGCACAGAAGAGATTGGTTTTATGCAGTTTTAATCACAAAGCCCAGTGTCCATAACCAGAGAAATGTACTCTCCTTTCCCCACACTGGGAAGGTCAGACATGCAGCACATCCCCTCGCTGCAGCAGAGCTCACTCCAGTCTCGGCTTCCCGGGCTCGCTCCTGATCTGCTGCCCAGGTTCCACTCACAGTGGGCTGTCCACAGGCTAGGACAGAGATCTGGAGGTTAAATGCTGAGGAGCCCAGATTCCTGCTCCACACGCAGCCCTTCTGCAGAGGTGAGTGGTGCTCCCACCCCTCGGAGCTGCTCCAGCCATGGGTCACGGGTGACACTGCACAGGCAGCAGTGCTCTGTCTGTGAAAATAATGATGATGTTTTATCCGTGTTCCACCAGCGGTTTCCTCAGCCTGATTCTCAAACACAGCCCTGGTGCAGAGTCCATGGCCAGCTGCTGCACTTCAGAAAGAGTCAAACCGCTGTGAGTTGAGCTCAGTAATTAAACATGAGATGGCATTAAAAAGAAAGATTTTATGAGAAGCTGGCCCAGATTCGGCATCGAGATATGGATTTAAAGCACAGGACCAAATCCTGTGTCCTACATGGCCTTGCAGCAGGTGGGATACATCTCTGAGCTCCCGCCAAGGTGATTAGCTTTCTACCTAAACCTTGTCACATCCTCCTCTTAGGAGACCTGCTTTGAACCTGGAGGTGTCCCCAGCTGTAGCTCGCTGTGGCTGCCTGTGTGGCGGCAGCAGTGGCAGTGCCAGGCTGGAGGAGCTGCATCAGTGCTCACAAACAGCTCCTCTGCTGGCAATAATCCTGGTGCCCAGGAACAGCCCGGGCAGGGCTCATCACCCAGGGGTGGTTCATCCACGGACACAGGGAAAAACTGTCTCAATGTAAAAAGGAAAAAGTGGGATCAAGAAGGCAAGAAGAAAAATCTCACCCACAAAAAAACCTAAGTAAATGACAAGAGCACCAATAAATCCCACATTATTCCTACACAAATAGGACCAGACCCCCACTGAGAGCTGATTGCTCTGACTGAGATCAGACACAGATGAGGAAACAGAAAAGGGCTTTTTTATATCTCCACTTTTATTAGGCAGGAAAAATAGCTCCAAATGTAGGTGTTCTTCCACGGGACTGCCGTGCTGATCCGTGACATTCTCCTTGTGTTGTCCTGCCTTGACTCAGCAGTTTGAGTAATTCCAGTATTTTCCTTCCTGCAGGGACCTGCTGAGAGCAGCACCGTGCTTCCCCTCACACCTGAGAATAGCCTTACATGTGTGAAGGAACATGCTCGAAGGGGGTTTTCCCTACAAAGGCTGAAGAAGAGGGAACTTTGGAATATGCACTTTGGGTTCTCATTCCTTAGATAACCTTGTGGCAGCAGCATCCTGTTCCCTGGGCTCTCAGTGAACTGTGCGAGGAACCAGAGAGGGCTCTGGTGAGTGTGGAGAGCAGGATTCCAGCATCCTTCACAGTCAGGGTGTCTCCAGTTCTCCACCATCCTGGCAGAGAGATCGGAACAGCCAAAATTCCTGACAAGGCCTGAGCTGTCCCTTTCCCTGGCAAACGGGGGTTTGTGTGCACGAGTCAGAGCCACTCATTACCCCCTCCTTGTGCTGCCAACTGTGAATAAGCAGCAGCACTTTGATAAAGTTTGCAAAAGCATAATTAGTCCTACAGGCAGAATATTCTCCCATTTCAAATGCTGCTTCCCCAGCTGTACTTTGTAGATTTATGATTTCAAAAGCAGCTGATCGCAGCCTCAACTGCAGCTTAAGATTTGAGAGGTTTGGGCTTAAGGACATTCAAAACCTTATTAAAATACAAGCAGAGAGAGATGCAGTACATGATCCTCCATTTTCTTTGTTATGTGCATCTGTCACAATCTAAAGATGTGAGAAAAAAAGAAAAATCTAATACAAACACAGGCTTTATCAGGAATTCTGCTGGGATTCCATAGCATGTAATCTTTTTTTCATGCAGTTCTTTATTTCTGTAATGAGCTAAAATACACTCAATAAGCAAGTCTCTCTTTCGGCATCGCTGAGAAGGAAATATTGCAGTAAGGGAGGAGAGGAGAGGAGAGGAGAGGAGAGGAGAGGAGAGGAGAGGAGAGACCCTGACAAAGCACCACACTACACAGGTGCAGTTCAGGGGGAGGAGGAGAGCTCTCACCTGGCGCTCGCCGACACGGGACACCGGTGCTGACACAGTTCAGTGCCACAAGGATGGAAATGTCCTGGAAGCTGCAGTTTTTGTGGCTGCCAGGTCCTGTGATGTCAGTTATAATCAACCTCCTCTTGCAGAAATAGACTGCCACAGTGGGCTCGTTCTCAAACAGATCCAATATTTTGCTAGTTATCTTGACTTTTAGGTTTATTTCCCAATTGACTTGCCCATAACAGCTTCCCTTGTACTCCGATTCCTGGAGCGGGGCTGGCTCTGCTCTGCCTGTGCTGAAACAGTGAGTAAGTTTTTGTTTATTTTACTTCTTTAAAATGTCAAGATTTAATTCAGCTTCAGCCTTAGCTCAGCTGCTGCAGTGCAAGAGTTCCTGCACTGTTTGCCAGTGCTGGACACTCTGACAGCCCTTGCCTAAATCCACACACAGGGAGATGAGGTCTTCCCCCAGCCAGTGGAAATTTTCCAACACCACTGTGGCTTCTTGGGGGTGCTGGGGACCCCTTAGGGTCCAAACGAGCTTCTTCCTGAGCTGAAAAGCAACATTTGCCCAAAGATGGCAGGATGGAGTTGAGTCTGGGTCAATTTGTGATGTGTACGACCAGAAGATCCTTCATTTTAATTTTACATCAGGTTTATAGTTTCTTATGTCAGTTGCATCTGAGCAGACATTTCTGTGTACATTCACCAGCTCCTTTCAACACAGTTACTGCAGTCTGGGCCATAGCAATTCCCTGTGCTCATACTGGAGCGTATTCCTCATATTCCCTATATTGGGAATTCTCTGCATATTCCAAGTTCTGGCTTTGGCTGTGCCCTCCGGTTATTTTTATTCAAGCAGTGATGATGGCCCCTGGCTCATCCCTGGGCCTGGCGAGTTGCTGCTTCCCAGAGCAAGCTGGGCTGTGCTCCTGGCTGTCCTGACCAGATTCATTTCTTGTGCCAGCTGATGGAAATTGCAATCTCCTTTGAAAACCACTTTGGTATTTGCGTGTGAAACCTGCGGCTGTTTCTTTGTCCCAGCTGCAGGGCAGGGGCTTGGACAGGTGGAGATGCAAATTTGCAGGACAGACAGACAGACAGATGGACAGGGAAAGCAGGCAAGGCTCATGGTTAGGAAAGTGGGGATGAGCACAGAGGGAAGAGACAGAGGAGAGGAGTGTTCAAACCAAGAGAAGTTTGGAGAAAGCAGAAACCCGGACAGATGTTACACTAAACCCATGCTCCTCTCCTCCAGTTCGCAGCCATCTTTTTCTAAAAAGTAAAATAAAATAACACGATAAAATAGAATAGATTTGGGATGTGATGGTGCCACACCACCTAATGCTTTTTCTTTTTTTTTTCTTTTTTTTTTCTTCTTTTTTTTCTTTTTTTTTTCTGTGACCTCTGGGATGGCCTGGAAGTCTAGGAGCACCTCTAACAGCCCCTTGATATGGAAATTCCTTCCTGAGAGATAAAACCCAGTCTTTCTCTGGGGCAATTGAAAAGCGATTTGTTGGCGATTAGGCGGAATCCTCCTCTGATATGTTTGTTAAACTAANAGTGATGATGGCCCCTGGCTCATCCCTGGGCCTGGCGAGTTGCTGCTTCCCAGAGCAAGCTGGGCTGTGCTCCTGGCTGTCCTGACCAGATTCATTTCTTGTGCCAGCTGATGGAAATTGCAATCTCCTTTGAAAACCACTTTGGTATTTGCGTGTGAAACCTGCGGCTGTTTCTTTGTCCCAGCTGCAGGGCAGGGGCTTGGACAGGTGGAGATGCAAATTTGCAGGACAGACAGACAGACAGATGGACAGGGAAAGCAGGCAAGGCTCATGGTTAGGAAAGTGGGGATGAGCACAGAGGGAAGAGACAGAGGAGAGGAGTGTTCAAACCAAGAGAAGTTTGGAGAAAGCAGAAACCCGGACAGATGTTACACTAAACCCATGCTCCTCTCCTCCAGTTCGCAGCCATCTTTTTCTAAAAAGTAAAATAAAATAACACGATAAAATAGAATAGATTTGGGATGTGATGGTGCCACACCCCCTAATGCTTTTACTTTTTTTTTTCTTTTTTTTTTCTTCTTTTTTTTCTTTTTTTTCTTTTTTTTCTTTTTTTTCTTTTTTTTCTTTTTTTTCTTTTTTTTTTCTGTGACCTCTGGGATGGCCTGGAAGTCTAGGAGCTCCTCTAACAGCCCCTTGATATGGAAATTCCTTCCTGAGAGATAAAACCCAGACTTTCTCTGGGGCAATTGAAAAGCGATTTGTTGGCGATTAGGCGGAATCCTCCTCTGATATGTTTGTTAAACTAACAGAGGAGTCTGCTGCTGCTTCTGTAGATCAAACACTTCCAAAAGTAAAACAACCGAAAAATAACCAAACATTTAAAAAAGGAAAGTAACTAAACATTGTGAATTGCAAAAACAACCAAGAGCAAAACTAACAAACACTTCGATCAGGAAAAGGAAGGAAACATTTCCAGGGAGAGGGAGGTCTGGCAGCTGCCGTCACACGCTGTGCGTGGAGCTTTATCACCGCAGAGGAGCTGGACGTTAATTTTTATGAAAATTACTTTGTAAGTGGCAGCTTATTGAGATATTTATTGGCAGTAATTATGCAAATGAAGGAATAAAGCCAATAAATTTGGTTCTTCAGGAAATTAGTGCTGATTTGCAGTGTGAATAAACACAAATACGCTGTCTTCACCTCTCAGCAGCGACACAGAAACGATCCTGCCCCAGAGTGGCCCAGCTGCCCAGGAGGGACCCCAGGGGCTCACCGGGACTGTCCCTGGAGTGGTTCCCACCTCTGCAATAAACAGGGAAAGCAGCTGAGCTCCTCAGCTGGGCAGGCACCTAAGGAGCTTAGAGCAAATTAAAGTATATTATAGATATATGAATTATAAAGGAGGAAATGCTAATGGATCTTTCCTCCATTATGTTCCACAGAGACTTTAATTCCTCTCCAAAGGCAAGAGGCTTAGCGTGATCCCGGTAAATCACAACGGAGTGTTTGCAGGGAGCACCAAACGGGGCCACGGCCGAACCCCCAAAACCAAAAGCAAGGCCCAGGCCTGGCTCCTGTGCCCTTGGGCAGCTCCTGCCCAGCTCAAGCCCAGCACCACAATGCCATCCCCACCCAGTGACAGCCTCTCCTCTCGATGCACGGAGCTGCTGTGTGTGGGGAAAGGCCCGGCATCCAGGGTGTCCTCCTCCTCCTCCCTGCCACAGCCTCTCCTTTCCTACTGTCTAAGGTCATCTGCTAAGTGTGCACACAGGGGAAATGCAACATCTAAAAGAACAGGGTTGAAGAGAAACAGATGCAGAAGGGAAGGTCCTCAATCTATTAATTAAATATTAGGATGGTCTAAAATACAAATATTCTCTTTAGAAAGGAACAGACAGCAGGGCTTCTAGGCAGCAGAATGTGTGTTATAGGAGTGAATATATCTTATAGGAATATGAGGTATCAGGTACCTTACTTGATAATAAAAATGAAAGGCTTCCAGCCTGAGCACCCCAGGCCCAGTCGTGGGCTCTGCCATGGCGTGGAGCAAAGCATCACTTTGTGTGGCTGGCTAACAAGAGCAGTAAGTCCTTGCTGTAGACTTTTATCTGGAAATTTATCCCTGAGTAAATGGTAAGTAAAGATTTTGACTTTGGACTCATCAGTCTGTGATGATCAGCAGCCTTAATCATAAAGATGAATTTCTGAGCATGTCAAAACATTTATGGGAAAGAATTGAAGAATTAAAAAGAACACAGTCATTCCTTAGGCTCTTGGGCTGAAGTCCGAGCCACTATCCCAGCTGTAAGACTTAGTTTCATTTCAGTTTCAATTATAAGACTTTATTCTTGCTATTAATTCACAGTGTCATCCGGAATCTAAAGATTTGATGTAGGAAGATGCAATTATGGTGGGAACTAAAAGCTCCTCCAGCATTTCCTGTGTTCAGTAAAGGGCATGTTTTTACAATTAAGTAGTGGAAATATTAGGAAATATAATACAAAGATGTAGAAATGTGGCTTTGTATAAAAAAAATAATGATCTTGGTTTAGGTGAACTCCCGCTTGCATTGCTGACTATTTTGTGTCATCTTCAAATCCCTTTTTGTTGCTGAAATGGATTTACCCCTGCTGAGGCGGCAGGTTTGTGCCCACCTTGCTGCTCCTCTCTCCTCCCTCATGCGTGGTTTGCAGCTACAGCCTCAGCCCTGGGGACATCCCAGGCACTCACAGGAGTCTGAATTTTGTGCTCCCTTCCCTTAGGAGCCCAAAAATGAGAGCAGAAATCAGAGAGCAGAGCTGCTTTCAAGTGCAGATGTAAAGGAGCAGTGACAGCAGACTCAGCTCAGGGGATGGGATGGGATGGGATGGGATGGAATGGAATGGAATGGAATGGAATGGAATGGAATGGAATGGAATGGAATGGAATGGAATGGAATGGAATGGAGATCCACTCTGGAATTCTGGCTGCACCACCATGCTCAGCAGCAGGACCTGCTCCCTGCAGCCCCACGGAGTGTGTTCACTTTGAGAGCAGGAATTGCTGTTCATACTCTTGAAGGCAGGTGAATAGATAGGTCTGATTTCAGGTCTCACTCTTGGGGGCAGTTCCCAGGGCAGCTGGAATGCTGAAATGCAGGGCCCAGCCACGGAGGAGCACGAATGGCAGGAGCGGGGTGTGGAGCAGGGCCAGACAGGGGGATGGCCCAGCAGCAGGCATTGCCTCCAGCCTGGATTTTTACAGTCACCACTTCTGTGTTGATGCCCCCGAAGACGTGATCCTGACAGCAGCACAAATAAATTGGGTGCCTGATACACAAACACTCCTGAAAATTTTATATTTACATAGCAACCAGCTTATTATATTTACATGAACATCTGCTGCAGGTTCACTAAAATCTTTAAAACAGATGGACATGAAGAAAGAGCTGGTAATTAACAAAGCTATATGTTGATTAAATCAGCATGTGGTTAATTTTAATGATTACTGATCTTTATTGGGGTCCGTAAGACCTCTCAGAATCCAATCCACTTTAGCTGATGTGTGGGGTAGGTGCAGAGCTGCAGACTGGTGCTGTCGTGGCTCTGTGGGGTCTGGGCCTGACCCTGCTCCCAGCAAACCTGTCTGGAACAGTAGTCATGGCTTTATAGCCAGGGTGGGCTGCTGTGAGCATCCTTTGTGGCTGGGACATGAAACTTTACAGGATTAGTTCCTTTCCAAGCAGAGCACCCTGTAAATAGCAGGCACTGGGATCCAAATGCTTCAGCACATCCGAGGAAAGCAGGATTGTCACCACAGCTCCCGCTGGTGATGAGACACCGCTGAGGGAATGTCACTGAGGGGCTGAAGTCATGGCATTGCCACTGCTGCCAGCAGTCCTGGATTCATCCAGACAGGTCCTGAACTAAAGAGCATTATCCTTTCTGCAAGCATTTAAAAATAAAAACTCTTCATACTTCAAATCAAGCCTGTGCGCCCCACCACTGCCTTTGACCGCAGCAACACCCAGTGATTTGTGTGTGAAGATCACTCCTGCAAAAGTCTGTGGGAACACAACAGGATTTCACAGAACATTAAATCCCATAGTTTTATCAAAGAGGAAGCACACGAAACCAGGCTAATCTCTTAGCAAGTAGACAACTCTGATTAAAAGGAAAAGGACTTGAAAAAAACCTCTAAAATGCTAAACTGAGTCATCACAGATAAGAAATTCTGCCATATGCTGCCACATCACTTTGCTGGCACTCGGCAGTCACAGGGATCAACAAAACATTGTCAGGAATTATTTCAGTTAGCAGGATGATACTGCAGAGATTAGATTAATTAAACCAGTAAATCCCGTGCACGGATCAAAAGCACCCAAGACAGAGAAGGAAAGCGAGTGGGAGCCAGGAAGTGCTACGGGAACATTCCCAAAAGTCCCAGCAAGGCCCAAGGGCTGAAACAAGGAACAAATAAAAGCAAGAGGCAAAGTCCCAGGTAACTCCAGCCTCGGGTCTGGCTCAAGCACCAAAGCCCTGGCCTGGAGCAGGGCTCCCATGGCTCAACTGAGCCTGATCCATGCCCTGCACAGCCAGCAGGACCCACAGGGACCCACGGGGACCCACGGGGACCCACAGCATCCACAGGGAGCCACAGGGACCCACAGGGACCCACAGAGACCCACAGGGACACTCAGGGACTCATGGAGACCCACAGGGACCCACAGCACTCTCGGGGACTCTCAGGGACCCACAGGGACTCACAGGGACCCACAGCACCCACAGAGACCCTCAGGGACCCACAGGGACACTCAGGGACCCACAGGGACACTCAGGGACCCGTGCTGGGGGTGAGGGGTCAGCAGCACAGGGAACCCCCATCCCACACCTTCCTCCCGTGGTGAGGAGTCACCCAAGCTCCCCATCCTTTACAATACACTTTAACATGTGTTTTAAAACATACTTTGTACAAGCGCACGCTAAAATTCCAGGGGGAATGTGCAAAATTCCAGGGGGTGTGTATGGTAGCTCACATGGCACAGCAGCCTCCTGGCATTCAAAAAGAAGTGACACCACATTAATGACAACCACAAGTGACATTCCCTGGGGAAATGAGCAAACCAGCAAAGAAGATAAATCATACCAGTATCATCAGAGGAAATACTCTGTGGACACAGACACCCAGAAAACCTCCAGAATAAACCTGCAGAACTCATCGTCAGTGGATATTGCTGAGAGCAAATATTTAACAGGATTCAGAAGAACGTGGATATGTAGATGAGTGCCAAAGTGAAACTCTTATTTCAGCTGGGTTTTATGGAAGAGGATATAAACCCCTCTGCAATAGCACAGAGACACACAAAGAGTTTTTTCTGTGGATGAAGGTCTCCATGATGATCCATTTCTGAGTATTCCTGTGTCTTCTGAATCATCTGAACCTTAACAAAAGGGATGGATTGCCAGTCTGATCTCCTGTACCACTCCCTAAACTTCTGAGTAATAAGATGAGACTTAATGGGGGGAAATGAAACCTATGAAGCAAGGGGGAAAAAGCACATATTGGACAGGAAATGGAAACCTAGAAAAGCAGTGAAGCTGGGGACCTTGGGGCTGGGTTGGACAGTAAATTAGACATGAAAATGCAATAGAATTTGGCAGCCCAAAAGGTCAATGCAATTTGGAACTGTATGTGCCAAGACTCCCATCACCGAGTGGGGATAGAGCCTATTACCCAGTTTTACATTTAAGCAGCTTGAATAAGTTTCAAATAAATATCCAAACATTTTGATGCCTAACCAAATCAAGCCTCAAAATCCTTTTGGATTTTTGCTTTGATTTCTAACATCTTTATGTTTGGCCTCTTTTCTGAGAATTCAATCTGTTCTTAAAGCGAATCTTTCAAGATAAGCATCTGCAGTTGCCAAGAGACTGTTGTGTTAAGCCAGAGGATGATTTAGCATCTCGCAAACTGGGATTTTGGAATTAGAAAAAATTGTTTTGCTCTTAGCAGCAGATACGTTTCAATGCCTAAGGAACAGCCATGGCTTCCCAGAACTTTTGATTCGGTTATTTCCTCCCAAACCACTGCTATTTTCCTGAAACTACACCTTTTTCTGAGGCCCATTACCCGGCTGCTGGGAAACACACACCAATAAATAGAGAACAGTCTCTAAACAGACACAAAATAGTCCTTTCCTTTCCAACCACCCTGCAGCGACCTCCCCATCACCGCAGCTCCATTTGCTGCCACTTCGGGCTCCAGAACAGGGTGACAGCTCTGCCAGAGAACAGTTTCCTGCACAGTTCTTCCTGGGAAACCACGGATCTGACAGGCTGTGTGGGGGCTAAGTTACAGAGCCGTCAGCTGACTCGAGAAATAAGTCTCACTATATAAATGCTGTATGTATTTAAATATTATAGTGTGGTGAATAGTAAGAATTATTTTGTCTTTGAACATGTACTTGCTGTAGTCCTTTTATAACCGAAATTGCATCTTTCAACAGCTCATTGTTGCTTGATGTAACTAAAGCTTCCCTGTCAAGGAAGTTAAAATCCCTTCAGCCTCAACATTCACTCACAATTTTCTTTAAAGGTGGAAATTTATTCAGTTTGACCTTATGATTGAACAGAGCAGGTTTATCCAAGCTGCCTGCCAAGCTCAACATGTTTATTTGGGTGCTCTGAAGGTGCATTAGAAATATTTATTGTAAGTACCAAAAGCTTGGGTAGCTTTGGAATGACTGTTGAGATAAATCCAGGGCTAAAACCTGGGCATCTTTTTGAGAGGGGCCTCACCCCAGGAGGAAGGGACTCCCCAGCTTTTCCCTGGGAGCCTGCAGGATCACATTTTTCCAGGCACTTCACTTCCTGGCTAAGCAGCTGACACAGTCATTCAGAAGATGTGATCATCTCTAAAAAGCGCGTTTTCTAACACAACGGGGGAAACATTAGAAGTGAAATATACTGAAGACATCGTTCAGAATATCTGAGTCAGATGGGGACAGCAAATGGAAAATGCACTTGGAAGCAGAGACGGAGCCAGCCCAGGCAGCACTCGGGGCTGGGGTCAGCCCTGCAACTCCCCCTCCCCACAGCAGCAGGGACAGGGACAGGGACAGGGACAGGGACAGGGACAGGGACAGGGACAGGGACAGGGACAGGGACAGGGACAGGGACAGGGGCTCTCCTGGCATTTCCCCCAGCAGGAATGGACTGGTTTCCCCCATAGCCCAGGGCTGAACGTGTCAGGATCAGTTTCCAAAGCACATCAGAGCCTCCTTGCTGATCCACAGCTGTGGCACTTGCTGCCTTTCACCCGTGTTGGAACAAACTCACAATTCTTTCTCACTGGTCAAACTCCTTTCATCTTCTTGTTGTTCCTTTTGACCCAAACTGCAGCTTACCTGGTTAATCCAGCCTGGCTCCAGAGGGGCTCAGAGTGCTGGCTCAGCTGCAGCGCCTTCCCCTCTTGCTGCTGGAGAGCGAAGGGGTTTAAGGCACCCATTTTTTCTCAGTTGTTTCTGTGCCAGAGTGAGTTCCTTTGCTAAGTATCAGCTATGCTTTGTGACAGCAGCTCCTGCTCTTGACTTCTATTCCCCAGCACTTCAGCTTCCAACCATGCCAATCACATCCTCCTGATCACATTCAAGAGATCCCTGAGATACACGCACATATCATTTTCTCTCCAAGAGCTCTGATGGCTTTGCCAGTTAATTAAAATAGAACTTCAAAGGGGTTTTGTAATAGATTATAATATCTCTGGTTTCATGACATCTGTTCGAATTTACAACTAAGGGTGTCATTTTTGGTGAAAAACATGTTCTTTTACACCCAGCCCATTTATTTGTGTATTTATTTAGTGACAGAGCATCTCATTTATAAGAAACATGCAAAAGCAATCATTGATCATACTTTTGTCACAAAGCAGCTTCCCCAGCAGTTCACTGAAAACCCACAGACAAGCTGCTCGGGAGTGGGTGTTCCGAGAACAGGCAAGGAGCCTTGCCAAGAGAGCTGATGGAGGCACCTCTGTGTTTCAGTGTCTAGCAGGGAGGAAACAAAGAGGAAAACAAAGAACCGGCAGAGCAGACACCGGACTTATCTGGGAAGGATGCAACTCCATGGATGGGAAAGAAAAGTAAATCACAGGCAGCCACTTAGACCAGGATTCTCAGTGTATCAGAACCACTCAGGATAAATTCACAGTGTTTTTCTGTCACTGCACAGCTCACAGGCTGTATCACAGCAGCATCTCTGCATTCCTCCACAGGGAGGAAACGAGTGATCCAGCCTTGTCCGAGTGACCTGTGCTCGAGGCCATGCCTATTTTAGCACACAGGTATTGCCTGTCCCCTCCTGTCCCCAGTGCCCCTGCCTGGGCCCTGTGTGAGCCCACGGTGCAGCTGTGCAATCTGTACAAGATTAATTTCAGCACACGGACACGCCAGACCCCTGTCTGTGTGATCTGTGCCTTAAAGAACAGCGTCACCTCCTCTGGCTGGGGCAGAGCTCTCAGGGCTGCCCACCCCCCGGCCCCCTGGCCCCTGCAGGCAGGGCAGGGCCACTCAGACCAGGCACAGATGGACACAGCTGGCACTGGGGGCTCGCTCTGCCTGCACCAGCCTGCTGGGCACTGCTGACACCAGCCCCACTTCCACAGCAGCTGACTGCTGATCCAGTTCTGGGCTGTTCTCTGCACTCTGATCCCATTCTCCATGGCTGCTGCTCCTCTGTGCCCACGTGTCTGCTTCTCACCTGCGGACAAACACCTCTGGTGCCACCATGCAGGCAGCCATGGCCACTCCTGCAAGAGACAGGCATGAAGGTCATTTTACATCCAAGTGATTTATGGACTAATGTCTTCCCTGAGCATTCCTCTATGCTTTAAAGAATGTCCTCAGCATTCAGCATGAACCAGAGGCTTTGAAGCTCAGCTGATGAAACTCATCTTCAAAGCTCAATGAAGGATGAAAAGCCCAGTGGCCATGACCAGCAGGCTGAGATGCAGTGAGTCATCCTCACAGGGAGTACAAGCCCATAAGGTGCCATCCTAAACTTGCAGGCTGCTGTATGTGAAGAGTTAACCAACGGCTCTGTGTCTGCACTGTGCTGCAAACTAGAAATTATCCCTGTCAGTCCTGATTTAAAGATAAAAGAGCACAACTATATCCAAACCCTGCATTATTTAGACTTTTTTCTTGAGTGCTGTCCCTGCATTTTAGAGACTATAGACTCCAAGCTAGCTGCCTTACAGAGCCGTGCAGAGGTGTGCAAGCAGCAGAACACAGGCTGGGTGACAGCTCCACCAGATCCTCCTTCTAAAGCGTGTGGCCAACAGCAGCAACTCTGCAACACCGCTGGGACTGTGAGTGAACACCCCAGGGTGGCGAGGAGCAATCCAAACCTGAGCAGTGGATGGCTGTCTCAGGTGACAGCCTTTTTCACTAGGTAGGGACTTCCTGGTCAGGCAGGGGAACAATCCAGAGCAGGCTGAAAAAGATATAATTCCTGGTGAGTTTTCTGGCAAACACTGCAGCAGGATTGCCAAAGGAGCTGTGCCAAAGGACAACAGCAGAGTCACCTGTGAGAGTCGTGGGCTGCAGCAAATCACCTTGAGCAAGGCTGTCTGAGGCTGGGTGGAAGAAGAGGAGCTCCAGCCATCTTCCTGCCCAGGTCTAGCACAGCTTTCTGCCTCGGAACACAGGTCACGCCGTGTGCAGCTGCAATTGTCACCATTTCCCACAAAAAGCTAAAAATATCAGCTGAGTTACAAGCAAACCTCCAAAAGGCAGTAAAGATTTATGCTAGTGCTGTAAATATGTCCCAAACCTCCCATTTAAATGAGCTGGTTTCAACCACTCACACTTTGGCTTCTGAACTTTTGTGCTTTTTAATTATGTATCCATGAGAAAACAGCAAAGGCCATCCTAAAAAAAATAGTTTAAAACTGAAAATCAGTTGGATCTCTGCTATTCTGAAGCACAAATATAGACAGTGCCAGATTGCCTCGGCTACCTACACCACCTCCATGCATCACAAAGCTCAGATGGCCTCAAACTAGCCAGATCTAGTTGAAAAACATTATAAAAGCATAATTCTCCTTTAGCTGTTTTTCACTAAAGTGGCAGGGATATTCACAGCCTCAAACCCTTTGAGCTAATTGTAGATAAGGGACTCTGTGAGTGAGGACACGGAATGATTTGATCAGGAACTTCCCTGCCTATCTCTCCATGCTCCTCCACACAGTGCTGCAAGCACCAGATATGCCCAGGAGCACAGAGCCGTAGCAGTGCTCTGGAATCTCTCCAGTATTCTCCTGTGAAGTGACTTGTAACGTCTTTTGAAGCAAAACCCTCTTGCAGGAATAAAGGATGCACCTAAAGATGCAGGATGGGAGTACTGAATCAGTTCAGTGAGGCGTACCTTTATGTGACATCAGCATGGGTACAAAATCAACACCTCAAATCTGGAAGGGTGCTGGGAGAGGATCACTGTCAGAGGATCACTGTCACAGCACAGCCTGGGCACAGTCACCGAGTCACAGTGACCTCAAACCTGCCAATACTGTCACGAGGATGCGTGAGTATCCCAGTTCTCCACAGTCTCCATCAACCATGAGTAGAAGGATGGCCAAACAGCCCAACTTTTGTGCAATTCTTACAAAACTCGCTCTTGTTTGAACTGCCAAGTGGCCCTTGCGCTGTGCTTTAGGGGTGATTGTGGTGGCGGTGGTTATGGCTGGCTGCATGGCCTCAAAGGTCTTTTCCAACACTGAGGGTTCTGCGGTTTCACATGACCCACCACATACAAAGGCCAGAGAAACAACCATGGTTGTGACCAACAGCCACCCCAGTGGCCTGCTTCAGTCTCATGGACATTGTATTCTTCACACAATACATAATTCAGACATCCTGCCACCTTCACTCATTACCAGAGTAAGGATTTCAGTGGTGCTCCAACTTCTGAGAAGGTGTTTGTTACTTCCTCCCTCATCTGTAACGCACGGAGCCAGAGCCCTTCCCCACAGGACCCGCTTACAGCTTTCCCAAAGCACCTCTGCAGCAACCAAACCAACTCTTAGAGCAATGAAGGCAAGAACTGTTCTCAGGCAGTGCCTGAGAGTGCTGAAATCACAACAGCCTCTGCTGCTCACCCAATTGTAGGTTACTTTATTTTACAGTTTGCCCCTAAACATCCAACCTGAAGAAAAATTGCTGCAAATTAAGGGCTTTCATTCAATCACCTTGTAGAATTTGCTTTTATCACACCTACCCAGGGCAGTCCATGTGTCCGTAAATGCAGAAATGGTCACCGAGGTGAGACACCTCAGTGCAAATTCAGTCATTAAACACAGGTAGCAGATCCGGTGACCCACGAATGCCGCAGCAGGAGGTTTGGGGGGCGCTCTAACGTGCCCTTCCTCGGGCACGGTGCCTCTGCAGGCTGGGAGCCACCGGTGCCCAGATGCTCTGCAGGATCAGATCAGCGTTCCGGCTGTCTAGGGCAAAATGTATCCAAACCAAAGGGCATCCGAAGCAGCAATGTCAAATATGACAAGGCAGGCAGGAGCCAGAGCTAACAGCTGAGGACTTCCTGACTTTTTAAGCTGTGCAATTGAACATTTAAAAGGTTTAGTCTCCTCTCAGGTCTCGAAAGCACCCCGGGGCAGGCTTAAGTAACTGCGCCATTAGGCAGTGAGCTGCAAATTGCCTATTAAGTCTGACTGAAACTGTAAAATTGCTTTTCACAATGCAAATTAATGTAAATAAGAACAATTGGTTACACATATCACAGACTATCAGATTGACGACAGATGATGCACACTGGTTTTTCCCCCTGAATTAGCATTGCTTTAAAGTTAAATTTAGTGCGTGTTTAAGAGGTCTGGATGTTCCTATGACAAATTCCACCAGTGCATTACAAATGCACATGGGGATGTATAGCCTCCATTACGTGAAATATAAACCTCCTCTTAGGCCGGGCAGTGATACTTGCTTTCAAGCCTAATAGAAACGCTACAAAGCAAAGCCATTTGCTCAGCAGCACAGTCAGTCGCATCTTCACCTCACTCTGAAGAGCGAGACCATGAATTTGTTATGAAGCCTTCAGGACGGAGGGAGCAAATCTGTGCGTTTCAGAACCATCCACAGATGATCAAAGCCTCATCTGGAGCCCTTGGGCCCCAGTCAGTCACTGGTGGGAGCAGCTGAGTGCCACAGCTCTCACCAATCCCTGCCTGGGCATCACATCTTCAGATTATTTCCCAAAGATGCAACAGAATGTGTATCAGAAAGGTGAATCAGAATGTAAATCGGAAAGGTAAATCAGAATGTAAATCGAAAGGCCCCTTCTCTGCCTCACTCCAGGCTAAAAAGAGGCACCACACACAGGCACAACCAACTCGGCTGCTTGGGAAGAACAAGGTCTGTGTCAAGACGGACACTTTCAGTCCCAATATCCACTTCCACACCACAAATTTGTCCTTCAGGGAAGCTCCTGACAGCAAGGAGCAGCAGCCTTGCAGCAGGCAGAGCAGAGGTTTCTTCTCTGGTGGGGGGGGGTGTTCTTATCAGAGGTTTTGCTTATCATTACTAACATATGTTATCTGAAAATTTACATTCCCATTAGCTACAGAAATAACTGTTGCCAGTTTATTACAGATTCTTGCATAAATCAGATATCCTGATAGCTCCCTGAGGAATCCAGCTCACCTTGGGGAGGGATGGCGAGCAGTGAATGAGCCAGAGGCCAGCACAGCACTCGGGAGCAGCCTGTGGCTGTGCAGGCTGCCCTGGAGAGCGGGACGCGGGAACCTCGTGGTGGAGTGATGAGTCTCCTTCAGCTACAAACGGCAGGCCTGGGCTCTCAGGGTGGAAGCAGCAGATGCCATGAGACCTGAGAAGAATCAGCAAGGCTGGAAACTCAGCCCACGTCTCACACAGGCACAGCCACAGGCCATGAGCAGCAGCTGTGATTTCAGGTTGCGCTCATCTCCTTCCCGCCTCGCTGTGCTGCTGTGCTTCCAGCAGCATTTTCTTCCCTGCTTCTAATGTTTTAATTGCTGTTTTAAACAACAGTATTTGGAAAGAGAGTCTGGTACAAGGTGCACAGGTCAAATAAACTCCGTGTTTTCTTATCTTCCAGAGGAAAAAAATAATTAGCCACAAGCTGGAGGTGTTTTCTTTCAGCCTCAGGGACCTTTCAGCAGCATTCAGCTTTTCCGCCTCTCCCTCTCATTACCATATAGGCAGATACAGATTAATTAGGCAAAAAGAACTTACACCAAGTTTGAAGCCATTGACCTGTATTTTAGGTTGGATTTCCTGGTGTCCTCAGGGTTTTGTTCAGGTCGTGCTGTGTTTGGCTGTGCTGAATGCATCAGAATCATTTGTATCACATTGCTCACTATCTGGACACAACACTCAAAGATCTTAACCCCTGGGCCAGTGAACCCACTCCTCGCAGGGTCACCCTGTTCTTACCCATGAAAAATCAGTATCCCAGAAAGTAACAAGTGCCTGAATCTGTAGGATTTCTGTAACCCCAGTTCTCAGCTATGAACTTCTTCAGTCAGGCAATAATTCCATGGAAGCTGTTGCTGTGCTCTGCACCTGAATATATTTCTTTGATAACAGCGCTCAGCACAGGCACCTGCACAGAAAACATGTATTACTCAAAAACAAGGTACAATTGAACCCTGAAAACCACCAAATCTGAATGTTCAAAGGCTGCTCCCCTGCTCCCCAGGCATCATGGCACTCCTGTAAATCACTGTGCAGGACTTTACAACACTGTTACTGCAGACACAGGTATTTATTGGGGTTTGAGATGCTGGAAACAGGATCCCTGTGCACATAAAATCCCTGTGATTTATCTGAATGCATTTTGTAAGTAAATTCTTAACAGATGGATGAAGCACCAGAAGGGCGACACAAGGGAGTCAGCAGGTGGACAGAGAAGCCAAGAACGGACTGGCACTGATCAGATTATCCACCCCAAATACCTTGAGACAAGCACAATCTGCCCACACACAGACTGGCGCAGACCAGTTAAACAGCAGAACCAGTTGCAGCCCTCCCCAGCTCCACCCCGTTCCAGACGTGGCTCCTTCCCGGGCTGGGGTTGCAGAGACCCGTGGCTGCCACGCCAGGTGCCCGGGGCCTCGGGCCATGCCCTGCTGGGACACGAGGGGTGGGACACGAGGGCTGTGACCCCCGGGCTGGCGTGGCCCCGCTGCCATGCCCTACCGGGGGCACAGCCCCTGCCCCAGCTCTCTGGCACCAGCCTGGGCACACACAGCCTGGCCTGCTGGGAGGGCCCCCCATCGCTAGCGTGTCCTTGCGTGAGCCCTGCCACAGCAAATCCAAATCCAAAATCAGCAGCTGCCATTCAGTTGTTACAAACAGTCCTCGTAGTTTTGGTCAAATGAAAGAGCGGAGTGTTTAGAACAATAACAAAGCTGATGGCCAGATATGCCTGTGTGTCTTCCTGCTTTCTGCTGTTACCTGTCCCGTTCAGCCTTGTGCTGACTGCTCCAACCACCCATACCAGCTCTTACCCAGCAGTTCTTACCGAGGTGCAGATGCCACTCCAGAGGTGGGGCTTCCTGTCAGCCATACCAGCACCACCTCCCTCTGGTGTGCAGAGCTGGCCAGGACTCAGGTCTGTGCCCCTGGAAGGGTTTGAAGCGAGTTCCTGACCTCCAGCCTTCCCTCAGAACACCAGCTGTGGAATGTTTGGATCAGGTTATTCCAAGTACACTGTACACCATAATCTGCACTTTTATTGCCTTATCATCCCATTGCCCTACTGAAAAAAACCAACTTTTACCTTCCCTGTAACACTGTCTGTAAAAGCTGTGAACCTGTGGTTCCAGACAAGCAGAGCCTGTGCCCACACTCCTGATGCACAGCCCTTGCCATGAATGCTGGACTGAGGGAGGGACTCATACAGAAGGCAGAGCAATGGCCTGACTGAGAGACAGAGAGGAAAAAACCTCACAGCCTTAGCTGCTCAAAACAAAGAGACTCAAAACCTGCAGCAGCAATCAATCCTCTTCCGCTCCAACCATCATAGGTGTTGATGTAACAACTACAAATAGAAGAACTCCATTATAAACCTGTGGCATGAACGTCAGTGGTGCCTTTTAATGAGTTAGCCTGAGGGACATTTCCTGTATGCCATTCCACTCGTCACCTCACGTCTCCACAGATGTCTCTTGACAGGTCCTTCCACAGTTGAACAGATTGTTTATGATGTTCTAGAAAAAAAAGAGCTTCTACCGGTGAAACCAAAATCCTAACCAAAACTGAAGTTTGTTTTCTTCTTTTATCCTTGAAAATAACCATTTACACAAAACATATTACCAGAGATTATTAAATCCACATTGCACACCTGCAAAAACTCAAGGAGTTGTGCTCACCAACAGAGAGGTAGGAGCTTTGCATATGAAAATCCACTGAAACAAGGTTTGGCTGAAAACATTTCTGGGATTAAATCCTGCCTGCTCCCGTGTTGTTCTAAGGCAGTGGCACAGTTTAACAGCACCTGGCAAGGATCACTGTCACTCCCTGTTTGCTTTGCCACTGCAGAGGCTGCTCTTGGTGCTGGGCACTGCAGCTGGGACCACCCAGAGCGGGGCCACCACGAGAGACCCTCCCCTCGCCACAGCACAGCCTTCGTCCCCAGCTTCCCAGGGAGAAGGAAGCACAGATCACCAAACTGAATTTTAACTGCACCTCAGATCACCAGGGCCTCGCCTCACATCCGAGCTGCAGACCGAGCACCTCCTCTCGTTAGAGCTGAACTGCTCACCATCAACTCCCAGTGAGATGATCTGGACAGCACACCCCACCCTCATGTTCTGCAGGTTTACTGCTTTCCTCTGGCTCCTTCTCCCAGAACTTCTTTCTCTGTTCGCTTTATTTTTTTTCTTTTTAGCAGAAAAACTGGCCTCATCTGCCTAAAATGCAATTTTCAGCCACAAATTGTTTATTTCTTTCAATGTGACTGTGGCAACATTCTCTGAGTGACAAGAGAAATAAATAAATAACACCTTTTCCCGGTGTTGTAAAGACTGATTTTGCCCTTGGCTGAGTTCTCTACGTTCATTTATTGACTTAATTCTCAGTGATCAAAGCATACATTGGCTCCAGGACATGGCATTAAGATGTGTAAGCTGAGTGGAGCCAAACAGGGACAAAATATTGCTGGTCAAGATTTCCAGAAATGATTGGCTGTTTTGTGTAGCCAGCTTGCAAATTTTTCAGCATGTAATTTCTCAGTATGTTTGTTTGTTTTTAAATGGTGGCCCTCAAAACAAATATTTATTAAAAAAAAAACTGGCTGCCCTCTTAGTGCAAGCAGCATTCCCACTACATAGGAAACATGAAGTGTTTATGTTTGACGTTAACCAAAGGACAATCCCAGATATCCAGAGCTGTGAGTCACAACATCCTTCAGCATCCAGGTCCCAGTGCAAGAGCCCATGGATGTGCCCAGTCACTGCCACCAGTGCTGGAGTGGCAGTCCCAGTGGCAAGAGGATGCACGAGGAGCCGGGTATGCAGGGAGAAGTAGTGGATTGCAGTAAGGAAACACTTGGCTTCTGCTATATCTGGAAAAATACACACAGCTCCTACCTGAGAACCAAGAGAGGAGCTGTAAATGTTATTTGTTGCCACCACTTAGGGCAGAATTCGCCAGCCTGGCCTTTCACGGGTGGTGGAGGGGATCACTGTGAGTCTGCAGGTGCCGTGCTCCCCGCACTCACATCCCACACACAAGGGCTTTCCAAAACCCTCCCTGGAGGTGCAGGAAAACCTCTGTCCAAGGAGTACAGGCAGGAGCAAGGGCAGTGTGAGCTCTTGCAGCTCATTGAACCGATCTCTCTCCCCAGCAGCTGTGCCAGGTGAAATGCAGCACCAGCCCAGCATTTCACCTCACTGATGTTTGAGGACCGCAGCACTCACAGTAAGTGTGCAGTGTTTGTCCGCACCAGCCCTTCCCAGGCAATCTCTCCGTGGCTCCAAGCCTGTGGCCAGGTGACACACAGGTACAGCAGTCCCCTGAGCCTGGTGTCAGGAGCAGCAGCACAGAGCAGCCTTCAGCTGTGTGTGCTGTGGGGGAGCCAGGTGGCACCAGGGGAAAACTCCAGCAGCTGTGCAAGATAAGCTGCCAGGACAGGAGCTCTTCCTGGCACCTGCACACAGGAGAGCAGGGAATGCTTGTGCGGGATGTGTCACCTTGGAGATGACAGCCTGTCACCCTCCCAGCCGTGGAGATTTGTCTGCTGGCAATGCAGCCAGAGATGCCATTCAGTGATGAGAGTTAAACCTGGTAATGGTGGACACCCCAAGGCACCATTCCCTGTACACACAATAAAAATGCCCTGTACACACACAAATGCAATGTTTTAGTGTTTACACAATAACTAAATCCCAGTCCCAGGATCCAGGATTCAGTAGTCTGTATCAGCAATAATGACTAAAACTATTGAAAGTCATTAAAGAACTTGCTAATCAGTCTCTTAATTGAGGCTATCTGTTTTGCTTTACACAGAGACAAATTAAGGAGGTTAAAGCAGCTCCCAGCAAACATCTGTTGAAGCAATTCAAAATTAATGACAAATAAAACTGAGTTCCCTTTGTGGCTGATATTTCTCCCAACTGTACCTATAAACATGCTGTCGTGACTTGTCAATTCAAAACAACTTTTCAGCACATTCCCATCCCCTCACAACACCTGGGAAATCATTAAACTGTTTAGGTTGGAAGAGCCCTACCAGCCCACCCAGTCAAACCACCCCCAGCACTGACAAGGCCACCACTAACTGATGTCCCCAAGTGCCACATCACAGGGCTTTTAAATCCCTCCAGGGATGGGCACTCAGCCCTGCCCCGGGCAGCTGTGCCAGGGCTGGACAGCATTTCCAGGAAGGAATTTTCCCAGTATCCACCCTGAGCCGCCCCTGGCCCAGCCTGAGGCCGTTCCCTCTCCTGTCCCTGTTCCCTGAGCAGATCCCAAATCCCCCCGGCTGTCCCCTCCTGGCAGGGACTTGTGCAGAGCCAGAAGTTCCCCCCTCACAGCTCAGGGCTAGACAGAGACATCAGGGTGTGGAGCCTCAAGCCACAGCAGGTGGGGAGCTGTGTCCCAGTGCCACCAGAGCCGTGCTCCTTTTCTCCAGGGGATCACTCCCTCTGCAGCCCAGAGCTCACACCTGAGCCGTGCTGCAGATGGCCTGGTGGCCCCAGGTGGCATGCAGGTGGCAGGTGCTGCAGCCGGCGCTTGCCAGCTGGAGAGCAGTAGCCAAAGATTGTTTTGAAGGAAAAGCAGTAAAATCGCAGTAGTAGATCCACTAAGAAAGCACAGGGAGCCCTGGGCACTGCTCAGACACTAATTGGGACCTCGGAGAGCTGGCTGCAGCAGCCATCTGAGCAGGCCTCGGAGGCGTTTTGGAGCAAGGTACGCTCGGCACCGCAGGTCCAGCCCAGGCCCCTGCCCAGCCTCTCGCCGTGCCCCTCACAGCTCCCTGTTGTGCTGCTGCTCTCCGCAGCTCACCAAGGCCTCCTTCCCTGCAGGCAGCTGTCTCCAGCCTCGGTGTGTTAGTGAATCTCCTTGACACTGATGGACAAGTTGTCACAGAGTTGTTTTTCTCTCTGAGGGAGCTGCAGAGAGCTCTACCCATAGAGCTGGCTCGTGCCACACAGCCCGGGGTGTTCATGTGCCTGCTCGCTGGTTACTCTGCTCACAAACACCTTTGCTCCCCGTACCTGCCGCACCTGGCAGCACAGCACCTCATCCCTCACACGACACAGTAAGAAACTCAAACAGGCACCACGATCAGAGACCTTCTGCAGCAGCTTCTCTGGCCAGTGACACGGGCAATGTTTGCCAGTCCAGGATCCTCTCCAGCGCCCCTGAGCCCTGGACTCGTGGCAGCTCTCCTTCCCCACCAGGCAACTCTGCCTTTCCCCCAGCTCCAAACACAGCGTGAAGCCAGCCTGGCCCTGGGGGCCATGGACCGTTCACCTGGGAACTCACTCCTGTTGTCCAGCAAGTCTGGATTTAAAAGCCTGGATTTTGAGGGTGTTTGGGTAAAACCCTTGCCCTATAACTGCCCATAACTCCTCAGATGGATCTTCAAACTAGATAGATGCCCAGCTTAAACAGAAGTTGATGTAAACATTTATATTAGTAAGAGTTAAATGTATTTCCAGAAAAAGTGAGCCTTGGGGAAATCCCAGTGAGCACCTGGCCACACCTCTAGGTGCCCATCACTTTTCACATCATGTCTGTCAGTGACACAAACTGCCTTTCCTGATCACACTGGTGCAAAAACCCAGATAAAACTCCACAGAAGAGAGTGAGGGAAAAGATGCACTGAAGGCTGGTTTTGGTGAACACCAGCCAAGAGACCTGAGCCCAGCTGGCTGCCAGCCCCCAGCCCACCCAGAGCAGTGGGGTGTGAGCAGCCCAGGCACTGAGCAGGGGTGACCCCCAGCTGCAGCCAGAGCTCCCCTCTGCCAGACGAGCTGTCCACACAGCCTGGGAAACTGGGGATCTCATGCTTGGTTATTGCTGGAACAAGGTCATCCAAATCTCCTGAATTCGAATTACAGAATTCTGGCATTTACATTTTAACAACAGTTTTCCCCTCCCTTCCATGTTTTACACGTGCAGATAGCTCTGACACATGCTACCCAATGCTTTTTTGTGGATGTAGGTTTTTGAGTTGTTTTTTTTCCCCCTCTGCAAACCAGAAAGCTGCTCTAGGAAAACTAATGCATGAATTGTCTGTTCTCCAACTTCATGAAGCTGGTGCCAAGTTTCCACGCAAGAGCCATCAGGAAGCTTTCAACCATAATGCTCAAGACAGAGCTTTCACATCTGAGGTGGAGCAGAAATCTCGGTGCTGTCCCAGCCCAGCAGGGAAGGGAGGCTGCGGCACAGCTGGCAGCAGGGACACACACACTCACACACACAAACACCTCACTGCTCAGCTGAGGGCAAGGGCAGGGCTCAGAGGCCTGAGCTGCAGCCGTGCAGCAGAACGGCAGCAAGGTGAGGAGAGCTGTGCTGGGAGCACTCCCAGAGCTCCTGCAGCTGCACGTCCCTGGGTGAAGCAGCAGCACCGACCCCGGGCACAGCAGCTGGCACAGCCCGTGCCAGGGCTGCTTCTCAGACTGGGCATTTCTCATCAGAGACCTCCCAGCAGAAGGAACTGCTGCTAGTACCTTCAAACCAGAAAGTGCTGCCTCCAGTTATTGTCTCCCCTCAACAAACACAGCAATCCAGAAGAGGAGGGTTCCCCAAAGCAGCCTCAGCTCTTACCAGCCACATCAGGAAGGTCCCCAGCAGACTCCTACAAGCACGCCCTGCTGCTCACACCATGAGCTGAGATCACCCTGCCTTTTCCTGGGAGAAGAGAGGGTAACTCCCGGGAAACAGAGATTATCCAGTTCCATCACTGCTCTGGGGGTTGGCTCAGACTCCAGCACTGATTCCTGGGTGATGGTGGGGGTGGCAGTGACCAAGGACACAGGTGATTAAGGTGTGGCTTCCTGCAGAGACAGGCAGAGCAAACCCTGGGGTTCTGCTGCCAAGTGCTCTGGGCACCCAAAGCTCAGGCTGAAAACAGGCCAGGAAGGGAGTTCTGGAGGCAGCACTCACAGACAGGAGCCCAGGCAAGAAAGAGGGAAACACCTTTGCCTTTTCTTTTGTCCTACCGCCAGCAGAGTGCCAGACTGAATCATGCTGTGGTTGTGTCATCTCCTCCTCTCCCAGGTGTGAGCAGGGGATTTGCTGCCCTCAAACACAGCTCAGCCACGTACCAGCTGGACTGTACAGCTGAGACTCACATTTCCTGCAGCAGGAAGCTGCCTGGGCATATCAGATGGGGCTAAATAAGAAAACAAAACCACTTAGATAGTAGAAATTCCCCAGCTGGACTCTACTGGGTCTTATTACAACCTCCATGTCTGGAGAGTTTTGTATTATCATATTTTATAGAATATTGGGTAAAGGTGACAACAGGAGAAACAGTGAGGAAAATGGGAATAACCTCAGGGAAAAAAAAAAAAAGCAGCAGATTATTGATCATAAAACTGAGACAGTTAGAGATTTAAAATGAAAGTTTGGTTTAATTTCTCATGTTCTCCAGTCTCACAGGTCCCAAACAGAGTCTCCATTTGATTATGTGAAATATTTGATTGTTAGGTTTTCCAGAAAAAGATGAAAAGTCTTAGCTCCGAGTTTATCCAAGACACATTCTTTTACCTTCACAATGAAAGTGAACAGGATGGAAACAGCCTGGCTGAGCAGGTCCCAGCACAACACAGCAATCATCCTGCCTCCCACAGAACCGTGAGAGGGCTTTTGCTCCCTGAGCCATCCCATTGGAAGGATGGGGCAGACGTGATGTGTCTGTAACCACTACTTTGGATGGCTAAAAAAAGTTAATTAGAACTTCTGAAACAATGAGACATCCAATTTTTCAAATATGATTCATCCTGCGTGTGCAGAAGCCTCCTGAGGGTCATTTTCATCGTAAATTAATCTCTCTGATGTCAGACTGGAGTTATCAGCAGTGACACCGTGGCCACAGTGGTGGCTGCAGCAGTGGCCGTGCTGCAGAGGCGTGGGGGTGACACTGATGATATCGAGTCTGACAACACAAAAATTAGCCAAAAATTAAAATAGCTCGAACGGCATCAAGTGCAACAGAGGCTCTTTCAGCCCCTGGCTGTGTCTCTGGACACAAGCTCTGTCCCTCCGTCCTTCCGTCAGGAACGGATGGGGACGGCACTGCTGGGCTGTCCTGCGGCACTCCAGAGGCGCTGCTGGGAAGGGCTGGGGACAGGGACAAAGTCCCCAATTGCTGCTGCTCCCAGCTTGGGGACAGGAGCGGCAGTGGCTGTTCCAGGACCTGCGGGGCGAGAGGGGCTGAGGGGGTGCCTGACGGTGCCCGCACTGCTCTGCCTTCCCTTCGCTCAGCCCCTGATGCTGCTGAATTAAACACCGTTTCCTTTATCCTGCCATCCCGCACCGAGTATTGCAGCTGGAGGTCCTGAGCTGCGTTCAAAAGGGAGATTTCAGCAGTCACAACATGCACGGGGAGCTGGGTAAATAAAATATAGCGAGGAGCTGTTCTAACACCTCACAGCCTTTGCCTCAGAGACCACCGCTCTCCTTTATGGAGCTCTAAGCAATTCCCTGAATAATCCTGGAAGAAAATTTGTCTGCTGCCTACTTGCAAGCAAGTCAGATAATAGTTCATATTTTTCTTGGCAAGATGAACTTCATAACTGGGTTCTAGCAAATATACTCTGGGATTTATACCCTCATTTCATATGCCATCAAAATTATACAATATTTGACCAAATTTTTCTTTTTTGGCGAGCACTCTTGCCAGGAAGTTCATTAGCCAAGATTTGCAAAACTGGAGGAAAAAAATCAATGTTAGCACAGGCAGAGCAAATTCATTTGCTGATTAATGCAGGGATTGCTGACATTCCCTTTAGCCCCAATTGTCGCTGGCAATACACAGGATGTGGCAACTGTTGAATTCCAAAGTCTTTAGTGTCACTCACAAATCACAGGCTGAAACCATGGCCAAGCTGGAATTTCATTCAGCACAAGGAAGCATTTTGCTGAAAAATCCAATAAGAACCATCGTTTAAAAAAGGTGTAAGAGTTACAAGTAAGACACACAGCCTTTTCCCTCCTGCATTTTCAGGTTTTATTTTCTGGCAGAAGCACAGGCTCCCTCCAGCACCCTCATGGTCTATCTTGGCTGGAGAGGTGGGACCTCCCTGGGCAGCCCAGCATGCTGCTGAGCTCCTGTTCACCTGCCACCTGTCCCCCCCTGCCCAGACACCTGCCCAGACACCTGCCCAGACACCTGCCCAGACACCTGCCCAGACACCTGCCCAGACACCTGCCCAGACACCTGCCCAGACACCTGCCCAGACACCTGCCCAGACACCTGCCCAGACACCTGCCCAGACACCTGCCCAGACACCTGTCCAGTCACCTGTCCCCTCCTGTCCAGTGATCTGTCCCCCTTGCCCAGTCACCTGTCCCCCCTGCCCAGTGATCTGTCCCCGCTGCCCAGTCTGTGCCAGTGTCACATCACACTGCCTTGGCAGCACTGGGAAACGTGTCAGGAGGAAAATCCTGCCCCACCCACCCTGCTGGAATGTCAGCTGCACTGACAGTTTACAAACCAGTTTAAATCCTTGAGTTGTGCATTTGGAGTGCAGGGTTCCAGGACAGAAGGAAGCAGAATGAGCAATCCTCCTTCCGACCGGTGGTGTCCAAGGCCAGGCTGGGCCGCGCTTAGAGCAGCTCAGTCTAATGGAAGGTGTCCCTGCCCATGGCAGGGGGTGGAATGAGGTGAGATTTAATGTCCCTTCCAATCCAAACCAGTCTGTGATTCTATCATTCCATGAACCAGAGACATCCATGCAGTTGTGCCAGCAGTCCTCCGAGGGTGGCCAAGCACTCAGTGCCGTGTCGGAAGCATTCATCGTTCCTGAGACAGACACACACCCACCAGAGCCCAAGAGCAGCCCCACCAGCCACCACCACCCTCCTCCTGTAATTACAAAACAAACTGTGCAACAAAATAAATGAGGTTGGTAATTTGTTATCGTTCTGCTGCTCCAGCAGCATGCTGAGGGTTGTAAATTAGGTGCTGTATTAAAAATGACAGAATCACTGTGAGTTCTGCACAGAGAGGGGGATTTCACTGAGGTGTTTGTGCATCTCAGCATTTGCACACAGCAACAGCATAGAGGGAAGCAGCAACACAGAAACACTGAGAGGCCACAATGCTGCTTAATAATGCACAGGAGCAGAAATCAGAGGGGGAATTATTGTGTGGGTGCAGTGTGTGTTGGAGGAGGGTCCTGACAGTGGCAGCAAGGCAGAAAGATGAGGTGAGGGGGCACCAGGTGCCCAGGCAGTGGGCAGCAGGCAGTGGGCATCCTGAGCAGGGCACATCCCCACAGGGATCCCTCCTGAGCTGCACTGCTGCTCCTGCAGGAGCATTTTGAGCCATCCTCACACAGGTGCACCACCTCTCTGAATGCCCAGTGCCAGCCTGGCCGGAGGGCACAAGGAGCCCACAGATGTAGTCAGAGCCATCACCCGAGCAGCACCCTGGGGAGCAGAGCGCCCAGTGCTGCCAAGGGCAGCAGAAGCACAGCAAAAGGGAGCTCAGGGACAGAATCCTGGCAGGTCAGGATGATGCTGGGCTGCAGAGCAGCGGAGCCAGAACAATCCAAGGAGCCTGGAAAGCAATCACTGAGGTGCTGCCTGTCTGAAACACACAGAGCAGCGGCTCACACACTGCTTGTTGATGACCCTTGGCACTCCCCAGAGGAATTTCCTCAGGGTGCTCCCACACTCTGAGGCAGGGCTACCCTCCCTCCCTCCTCTGTTCTGCCGAGCACACGGCCCTTGTGCATCCCTGAGCTCCTCCTTGCCTCGCGCTCTGCGAATGGCAGGCTGTGTGCTGAGAGGACAACCTGCCGATTACTCAATTTCCATGTGCATTATTAACGTGGCACATCGAGTACACACACAGCAGCCCACGGAAAACCCTGTTTGCTTTAGACTCACACATTATGCAAAGCAAAGAAATTACTACAGGGAGGGCTTCCCCCCATTTGTTAGCAGGTTCAATTACTGGGCCACTTAACCTGTTTTAATGTTCATCTCCTTCTTGCTCCACATGAAAGCTTTACTGCCAGTACTACAATCATATAAATATAAGCTGAAGCCTGAGCCTGCTGAAGAGTTTTGATTTCAGAGCTGAAGTAGAGGAGCACAGCAAGAGTTGCTGAATGGGAAGGAAGCTGATGTGCACCATGCTGCGGGTGGATACATCTCCAATGCCATTGCAGGGGACAAATTAACTCCTGGGTTTAATTAAAGGTGAAAATTTTGGTTTAGCTCTCCTGATGCCAGCATGACACAGGGAGGCTCAGCGTGGCCCCTGTCCCCTGGCATGCACAGACAGCTTGGTGAGAGTCTATCTTTGTCTGTATTTGCCTCTATCAGTCACACATACCTGAATGGTTGGTAGAAAATATAGCCACATCTAACTTCTTCCCAGGAATCAAACAGAAGCTTTCAGGCACTCTGTGCTGTTTCCTCAGCAAGAAGCAAGGCTGCATTGAAGGCACCCCTGGCCCAGCCCTGCAGGCACAGCACAGCTGGCAAGCACCCCTGGGCACCAGGCTCACCACACCCCCTTCTGGGGTCCACACAGACAGGTCAGCCCCGGGCTGGCCTCTTATCAGCTGTAGGAATTAAACACATCCCACTTCAGCAGCTCTCTGACCACACTGTTCTGGAATGGCTGCTACAGCTTGGTCATACATAAAGCAAATATATGTGAAAGCTTTAGGAAACTCATCAAAGTAGCACCAAAGTTTCCATCGGACTCTGTGACTTTCATGCTGTTCCTTGATCTCTTCTATACTTCATTCTTCCAAAGATTTAAACAGGTGTTTAATAAAGTGCCCTCAAGGGAAGCAGTCAGGAGGGAGCTGAGAGACACAACTAATTTTGGACATGCGAAACACAGCTGGCACACACGGGACTGCTCAGGCGTGTCACGTCAATCAGGGGTGCAGGAATCCTGGCAGATCACAGAGTCCCCGCCGTGTGGATCAGGCTGCTCCTAAGGATGCTCTGAGCAAGAACGTGCTCCAGGAGCTGTCTCAGCCTGGAGAGGTACCATGGGCTCAGCTGAAACACAACTCCCACAAAACACACAAAAACTTTTTCCTAAATTCAAAAGGGACTTCCGTTTAATGAGACACAGAGATGCCATCATGATTTAGTAGAACAATTCATACAAAATCAAAATTTTCAGTAGACTTACTCAATCACACTCTGTCTTTACACGTGTAGAAGAGAAAGATCTATTTATTTGTTCAACACTTCACTTTTCAAAGAGTAACATAATAAGTGAATTGATAAGCAGTGAAAGCATTAACTGTCATATAAAGATTATGGCTCTGGTGCTTGGTCATACAATTAAATTTAATGTTTGTTTCTCTGCCTCTGTGCAAGACGATAAGATTTCCCTTGTGAGTATCTAAGCAGTGGCTGATAACATGAGGACAACTGCTCTGGGTGGCCAATGCAATTCATTACTAACGATGCATGTCATTAAAACTAAATTTTTCAATTACATTAAGTGACCTCAAATGCTAAGCAAGAAGGTAATATTTAGGTGTGATTACAATAAACATGTATAAAACTATCCCCAAACCAGGTCACCCATTAAAAAAGAAAGAAAAATCAGAACTCATTTGAATAATACCAAGATGTAAAGCTGCATTTGTGTTTTGTTGTGTGTTCTGTGATGGACTGTAATAAAGGTGTGATTACATCCAGAGATATGAATTTATAGTTCTCATTTCTGGATGATACGGCCAGGAACTCATTAATAACAGCTGAGGATCAATCAAAAGCAGAAATGCTTTCTGAAAAAGGGGTAATTGAGAAACAAAAAAACAGACACCTACAACAAATGGTTCTTGAGAGAGAGACATTATTTCTGAAATATGTTGACTGTTATCTAATTAAATAGAGGAGAACATCCTGGTGGCTGGACTCCCGGAACGCAGGCTGGCAGTTGTTGCTCGGCAGCGCTCATTAGCCGGAGGAGCCGTGGTGCCAGAGCAGCGCGTGTGCATTGCAGAGGAGCTCAGTGACTCGGTGACACCCAGCCCTGGGACACAACAGGCCTCAGAGCAGCAGGCTTTGGGCTCAGGGCTGCAGCACGACCAGAGCGTGTAGCACAGACGGTTCCTCTGGCTGTGGAATGCATCAGTCGCTGCTGTCTCAGTTTCTTGACCAGCCCCCGTGCAGTCTCAGATGTCGGGATGGAACTATCAGTCTCCAGTGATGACAGCAATGACCACCCTGTCCCTGCTTACCAGTCTGTGCTTCACCAGCTCACACCAGCTCTGTGATGGCCATGACAGCAGCTGGGCTGACGAGAAATCAGGGAGGTCCTAACCACAGGGAGAAGCTGCTCCAATTCCAGCTGAAATTGCGCTGTGCCAATGGCCAGGCCTGTGCTCACAGCAAAGTCGTGTTCTCTCACACTGCCCCACATGCCTGGCTCTCAGGGCTGCTGCCACATCCCACAGGCACTGGGATAACTATTCCTGCCTGCTTTTCCAGCCCAAGCTCTTCCTTTCCACTCCTTTTCACCACTGCATCCCTGTGTACCCAGGCCTCACAGCAGCAAACCACCGCTGCAGAGACAGCTCAGCACTGCCATGCTTGTTGAATCCATCGAATGCTTCCCTCATCACCTGAATTGTTGGTGATCTAAACTCATTTAACGTCCCCAGGAGATTCAGTTCATCAGGGTGGTACAATGTGTGATCTACAGGATGTGACTGGTGCTGTTAAATTGACTACAAGATAATTAGATGCTAATGTCAGCATTGTGTCAAGACGACAAGAATGTCACCCTCTACCACATCTGTGTAATTTCTGAGTGACAGCAATGTCACCTTGGAGGTTGTGTAAGGCACCCTGATGACATGATTGCAGGGTTGCCCATGCAGGGTGGGCTGTTCAGGTGTGAGCAGGCACCATGATCACTGTCTCACCTACCACAGCACAAAGCCTGCAGCCAAGGCTGAGGACATGAATTCCAGCCTCAAACATGTTAATTGATGTCCCCCTGAAGATTGAGGACAAACATGTTAATGAATGTTCCCCTGAAGAATGAGGACACCACCTGAGATATTCTACACTGCCTATCTAAACACCATACACACATAGAATTACAAGATCACTAGTTTGGGTTGGAAGGGGCCCTAAATATCATCCAGTTTCACCTCCTGCCATGGCAGGGACACCTCCCACTGTCCCAGGGTGTCCCAGCTCCAATGTCCAGCCTGGCCTGGGGCACTGCCAGGGATCCAGGAGCAGCCCCAGCTTTTCTTGGCAACTGGTGCTTTCTGAGCTCTCTCCCAGGCCAGACTCCTGGATTTTTCTGAGGAGGCTTTGGGTGACAGCCACCTCTGGGGAGCCCCCTCTCCTCACAGCTGCAGGGCTCCCCAGCACCAGCCTGGGCAAACGGGGAAAGCCCAGACAGTAACAGACAGGTGTGGCAGGGAGAGGCTGTGCACAAGGGATTCCACACTGTCAGCAAGGACTTCTCATGGATGAGTCCACCTCTGGCTCCTCGGTGAAGCAGCTGCCATAAAAGGCTGCAATAAAAGCTTTCAATGGCCTTTGCAGCATCTGCACCAAAACCAGCTGCCGTTCCCTGTGATCTAACGAGAGCATAAATGAGAGTTCAGCACCCACCACGCATCCATGCCTTCTGCTTTTATGAGGTCTGATGTGCAGAAACTGCTCTCTTCTCTACCACAAACCTGAAGTCATTTTAATCTCAGCTGGATCTTATCAGCCATGATGTACCCATCAGCTCTTTGACACAGAAATCAAAGAAAACACTCGAAATAAAAGTAGACAGACATAATATGAGAGAGGAAGGGGTTATCTGTAAAATATTATGAACTTTAATGCACAAATACATTCCAAAATCCTCCTTTTTTCCCCCTTTTTTTTTAAATAAAAAGTTGTTACAGACAGATGTCCTATTCAGAACATAGATCATC
This sequence comes from Bombycilla garrulus, assembly GCA_013400315.1. Taxonomy (NCBI): domain Eukaryota; kingdom Metazoa; phylum Chordata; class Aves; order Passeriformes; family Bombycillidae; genus Bombycilla; species Bombycilla garrulus. The sequence continues at coordinate 247,894 of VXBU01013747.1, read as the reverse complement.
AGGAGGAGCCCTCATGACCTACAACAAACCCATTCATACCACCCCTGAGCTTGAATTTAATTGGGGAGTCAATATTGGCCTTTGTGTTTTAATTATACTCTGAAAACTTTCTTAATTAAGGACTTGTCAAAGGGATATGGGCTCTTAGAAGTTCAGACAATCTCTGTCTAACAAATGCATTTTCCTGTGGTTTGTGAGATTTGGGCACCTGCATCACCTCCAGCTCCTGTCCAGCTCACAGGGATGTGGCCTGTGCCTGCAAACACCATTTATCCTTGCATGTGACCAGTTGGGTACGCAATTACCACTTTATATTCACTCTCAGCTGGAGCTGCTGAGTGCTGGGCATGTTCAGAGGCTTGACACTAAAACATGCAGAGCAGTGCATTAAGGCATCAAAAAGGGTAACTTAAAAGTCATTGCCATGGCTACATGACAACTTATTTTGCAGTATAATATGTTCTATGAAATATGTATGATCCTATTCAATATATATCATTTGTTTTTAGCATTTCATTTCTGGTAATAGCCTTTTAATGATAATCGTGGTCTTTTAATGATTGTAATAATTAGACTCTTATAAATCAACAAGTTTTATATTCTGAAATCCTTTAAAAATATTTATTTTTCTCTGCACTTTAGAAAGTGCTTTGCTCTTTTGCAGTGTCTGGAACCTCTTTAGAGCCACATTAAAAAGTCTTCCGGGAGCCTCACTTCCTTCCTGGCTGCCAAAGGCTCCTCATGTCTTTTTCTTCCTCCTTTAAGGATGTGATAAAAGCAAAAAAAAATCAAACACCCATTTTTTGCATATAAAATGTAATTGATAACATTCTTAATTTTTTTACCAACCAGAAACCATTATGGGACTGAATCTTGGTGATGAACTTGTAATCAAGGGTCTCAGAAGAGCAGCACAGCACTGCAGTTGTTCCACACCCATCAGCTCCCGGCACCACTGGCTCCTGGATGTCCACACAACCAACAAGAGCTCTTTGGAGATTCTGCTTTTTTCCTTTCAGAGATAATATTAGGCAGCTTTGTCATCTATAGCCTCCCTATTTTTCAAAACCCCACATGTTTCAGTCTTTCTTGGTAAAAAATATTGAGAGCTTTCCATAAGGGCATATATCCAGAAGGGAATCTCACGGTCCATTCGATCTTGCAGCACCCCAGATTTCACAGGGAGGTTTAATTATACATCTAACATTTACTTACCCATTTCAACACAGCTTTGGTAGACTTCTATTAAAGACGGGGATGGAAAAAGAGAATTATTTGTAATCCTCTCTACTTTTTCTACTTTTAAATGGAAAACTAGATGCTGTGGAAAACTAGGTGTTCCCCCCTGTCTGCCCACTGACACAGACCCGACCCATCTCTTCTGTTGGTCATGCAAGAGTCAAGATTAATTGTTTTTCGAATAAATGGGAAATACAGCAAAAAGTTTGACAAGAACAACACTTTGCCTTGTGCCTGCCCTCCTGCCTGCAGCCCTGGAGCCTGCCCTGCACACCCTGGACAGCAGGGTGACCAGCAGGCACATTCCAGCCTGGCCCAAAGCCAGCACATTTGGCCAAGATATGTTCCAACATTTCCAATTATGAAAAGCTCAGTTTGAGTAATAATTACAGCAGATCCCTCTATACAGTAGCAATGGAAGGAGAACATTGTCACAACTGCCCGTGGCAACAACTTGAACAAAAATTAGTTAGCGGGGAAAAACCAGAATTAGGATGAGATACACATGTCTGCCTCTGAAGGAAAGACAGACAGTTTGTGCCTAATGCATTAGAGAAATCGCTCCAGAAGAGCTCAGGGAGCCCTGAGCTTGTCTGTCCCACACAGCACACGGCGCACAGGCTCCAGCAGAGTTGCCTCCCTGCTTGACCAGGAGCACTGGCCAGTCCCAAAAGCAGAAGGAAACCTCTCTTCTTTCCCTGTTTCCTTCCCTGCCTTTGAAGAAAAAATTCCCAAAAGACATTTATGCAACTAATAGAAAATAATACATTTCTAACAAATAAGTGCAACAGAAACAAAAGCAATGTATTAAAGGAAAGAAGTGCAGTATTGAAAAGGGGAAGTGTTGGGAATGAACAGAAAATAAGAATATTGATATTGCTGCCAGGAGCAGTACAAAATAATCATTCCTGTCTTCCTGCATCAGCATCACTGTTCAAGGAGCACACCTGGAGAATGCAAAGCCGGTTTCTGCCACGAAGCCCTCATTTCCATCCAAGTACAAAGCTACAAGGTCAGAGCTCGGTGGTGCCAGGAGTCAGCACTGCTCAGAGTCCCCAGGCTGGGGCCAAGCAGAGTCCTGGGGCTGAGGCACCGCCCAGCTGAGGCCAGCAGGAGGCCGCCACCCTCACCGTGGCAACCCAAGGGGAGATCCTCAGCTGGCTTAAGTAGCAAAGAACAATCCCAAACATTTAAAAGCAAACAAAAAGAGTAAAAACTCCACCAAAACAAAACAAAAAAGAAAAACCCTAAACATTTCTCGGGTACATTTGCTATCAGGGAACTTGGATCCAATCCCATCAATCCTATTAAAAGTATCATCACTTTTAGTGTAAAACCTGGGTTACAGGACCTCATGTTCCTGTAGGAACAAACCAGCCCCACACCCCTGTCTTGCTCTTTTCTGTCTCAGACCCAAAAACCACACCACAGTCAGAAACAGAGACTTTCTCCCGTTCACTGAACACTCCACTGGAGTCTTTCTACCGAACTCCTCCACTCTGCTTCACACCAGACATTTCTCAAAGACTGATTTACACTAGGAGTAATAGTTATCAAATATTTGGTGATTATATCAAAAATAGAAACTTGTACACAATATTGTAAGGATAATACATTGGACTTCTGCAAGCATTTCCTCCATACTTTTTGAAGATTTTACTGTGGTTGGGGTTGGGTTGGTTTTTAAAAAAGACTGAATGTATGGCGCCATCTCCTGGACAGTACAGCCTAATCACCAGTGGTTACGTGTTTTTCTCAGAAAGCCTTGAGAGGCGATCGGTTTTACTTCCCTACAGTTCACAGAATCACAGACAGGTTTGGGTTGGGAAGGAACTTAAAGCTCATCCACTCCTCTCTAGTGTCATGTCACAGGTGGCAGGGACACCTCTCACTGTCCCAGGGTGTCCAACCCCAGTGTCCAGCCTGGCCTGGGGCACTGCCAGGGATCCAGGGGCAGCCACAGCTGCTCTGGGCAGCTGTGCCAGGGCCTGTCCACCTTGCCAGGGCACAATTTGTCCCGAATCTCCAACCTAAATCTCTCCTCTTCAGTTTAAAACCATTCCCCCTTGTCCTGTCGCTATCTGCCAGTGTAAAAAGTCACTCTCCCTGTTTCCTAAATTCTTTTAGAGACTGGAAGGGGCTCTGAGCTCTCCCTGGAGCTTTCTCCTCTCCAGGTGAGCACCCCCAGCTCTCCCAGAGGGGCTCCAGAGCCTCTCCATGGCCTCCCTGGCCCTGCTTCAGCAGCTGCACGTCCCTGCTGTGCTGGAGATCCCCAAAACTGGGAACAGCAGCCCTGCAGTGCCAGCAGGTGCCAGCTCGCCCACCGCAAAGGATGGGAGGGGACCCCAACACCCAGCCCATGACGTGACAGCACAGCTTACCTTCAGACTGCCCATACACAGGGACAGAGAGACTCCTTCTCTGGGCTTCTTCAATTTATTTCCAGCAGGTATCAGTGTCTGTTTAATTCAAACGCACGGCCCCGTGGGACTCATTAGCAGTTTAACAAACTGTCCAGGTACAAACACACAGCAGATAAAAAGACAGAATCTTAAAATATTGTATGTATGCCTACAAAAATAATCTGGGTGAATGATGAAGCGTGTCAGGGAAGTGCTCAACCACATCAAACATTGAAAACATTCCTGAGATGGGCTGCTTAAATATTAAATAAATACCCTGAACTTCTGCAAATGTCAAACAGGAGAAATGATGGAATGCTATTTTTCCTAATCTGTTTCCCACTGTAATTATGGACTCTATACTCCAGCTAAAAAGATCATTTATCTTCTGCTCAGCATTTCAATTGCTTTGTCTCCAATAAATTGCAGATATTACCTTTGACGGGTAACTAAGCCCAGCATAGACACAGCTGATGTGCCTAGAAAATATTTAACATTTTTCTTACATATGACTTTATTAAAATGTTTATAAAATGTTCCACCTCTATTTTTGTGAAAGCTTTTTTACCAAATTATGTATTGCTAAAAAAAATCATTTCTTCTACCCAGAAAGACTAATTTTAGGGAGGGAAAGGTTATTTACAGGCAAATGTTCTGAATTGTATCCTCAATTTTTATAATACCACCAGTGTAGCAACATATACACTAATATACAAATAACAACACATGTAAGTTATTTTTCCATGAGCTGACCTGGCCACCAGCATGCAGCGGGGACATTTCCACTGCGGCACGGATACACAGATAATTTATGCAAAACAAACCCAAACCATAAGTAACTGCATGTGTGAGAACTGGGAAACTAATCAAGTAGAGACAGCACTAATGAGCGCTGGCAGCCAGGACCAACAGTAGTGCCAGGAGTGGGGACGGAGGGGAGGGGAGGACTCATCCCTGGGAACAGAGCAGGGCACGCTCTGCACACCCCGGGCACACAGGCACGGGGACAGGAGGCTGGAAGAGCCCTCCAGGGTCACCGAGTCCCAGCTGTGCCCAATCCCGCCTTGTCCCCAGCCCAGGGCCTGAGTGCCACCTCCAGCCCTGCCCCGACACTCCAGGGATGGGCACCCTGAGTGCCACCTCCAGCCCTGCCCCGACACTCCAGGGATGGGCACCCTGAGTGCCACCTCCAGCCCTGCCCCGACACTCCAGGGATGGGCACCCTGAGTGCCACCTCCAGCCCTGCCCCGACACTCCAGGGATGGGCACCCTGAGTGCCACCTCCAGCCCTGCCCCGACACTCCAGGGATGGGCCCCCCGAGTGCCACCTCCAGCCCTGTCCTGACACTCCAGGGATGGGCACACCGAGTGCCACCTCCACCCCTGCTCCGACACTCCAGGGATGGGCACCCTGAGTGCCACCTCCACCCCTGCTCCGACACTCCAGGGATGGGCACCCTGAGTGCCACCTCCACCCCTGCTCCGACACTCCAGGGATGGGCACTCCAAACCTCCCTGGGCAGCCCCTGCCAGGGCCTGGCCGCCCTTTCAGTGAAGAAATTCTTCCTGCATGGCACAACCCAGCAGCACACGTTTCTTTTTTCCACCTGGACCATGTAGGCATTTCCTCCCGTTTTTATGCAGCATTTAAAATCTAGTTACAAGAAAAAGGACCAGTAGGAGCAGAGATTCACAGCACTTACCAGTGCATCTAATTCACCTTGAAATACCAGATATTTACTGTTCTGGGTGGGATTATAGGAAATCTGAGCTAAATCAGAGACTTTACTTTAGCAGCTATTTTTTGTTGCTATTTAAGCCAGGCAAAGCCGAGCAGCGGGTCTGGTGTTACAGGTTCATCACTGTGGAGAACAAGTAGTTTCTCATTGCGCCTCTGCAAGAGTTTAGATTACAAAAATGACATCAAATCTCAGCACTTCCATAAATATTCAGAGCTTGAGCATTTTCCATCTGAGGTGTGAGAGGGACTCAGGCTCTCCCCTGGCAGCACAGGTCACTGCTGCTCGCAGGTGTGGGAAGCCTCTTCCTCACACAGTTTGATAGAATTTGGTGGAATAAGTGTGCTCACAAACAAATGCCTGTGCTGGTTTTATTACTGCATTACTCTAGTAGAGCAGCGAGTGAAGGGATACGTGTTCAGTGACAAATTTAGCTTGGGCTGTGTCCTGTGCAATCATAGCACCAGCGAAGTGCCAGCGCTGTGGGGGCTGTGCTGGGAGGTGCAGTGCCAGCACGGGGAGGGGGCACATCCTGGGGATGCTCCCCAGTGTGAGAATGACAGAGATACTGCACAGCCCGGCCAGGGACCACACGCATGTGGGGCCTGCAGAATCTGGGCTCTGAGCAGGAAAAGCTCCCGGGAAAGCCAGGATTGCTGCCAACAATGAAAGCTCAGTACAAAAGAGCAGAGGTGTAGTTCCAACAGAAGAGACCATCATCCTTGCTGGGGTGAGTGGAGTGCACAAGGAAGGATCAAACGGATCTTTGTGGTGTGCATTGCCCTGATTAGGACTGCTATCACCTGCATCACAGCCTCACACTGAGAGCACAGTGAAGCATTTCTCTTTTTTTTTCTTTAATCTTCTCTGTCAGCGGTTTACAATCACGAAAAACTATGGATTTATCATACTTTTTTTTTAACTTCATAAATTCTTTTTTTTCTCAGTAGCTCCTATAGTGCTTTTACAGCTACTTTTTATTGTAAGATTTGAGTACAATGAGATCTTATCAAGGCAAAGCCTTCTTTCATTCCCCTCTGATTTCATTTGGTTTCTGTAATCTCAACAGACTCTGAGTACAAACGGAACCCGCAGATCAAAACCCACAATATACGAGGCAAGGAACCGCAGAAGAAGAAACCTTCAGCCGTCTGACTCCTGGCAGTCGCCACCGCAGAACACAGGCGCTGCAGGCTGCAGTGAGCCCCAGCAGTTCCGCTGCCCAGCTCCCAGCGCTGCGGGCACTGCCGGGAGCAGCCCCAGCAGGACGGGAATGGGCGGGCAGACGGGAACCCGCCTCCACCCCTGGTGGGTGCACGGAGCCCGGCAGAGCCGCTCC
>VXBU01013747.1:177693-240915 GCA_013400315.1 Bombycilla garrulus | reverse complement strand
GACAGCTGCCCTGCGGCGTCCGGTACCTCGTGTGCGCCGACCCGCCGGGGCCCAGGATCGGTGCGTGGGGCCCGGGCGGGGCTGGGCTGCGGGCGGGGCCGGGCTGCGGGGATAGCGCGCATGGTGGTGGTAGCGGTAAAGCCCACCTGGGGCCGTGGTGGTGCTGCTGCTGAATGAGCTGTACCGCTCTTCAGAGCATGTCCTGTGGATAAGGGGTTGCGCTAACTCGTGTGTTATATATTCCTACTTACATTGGCCTCGTTATTAAAAGAGTTTGATTGTGTTTTAGTGCACTACCCACTGGTGATATAAAATTGGTCTCACTGCTCCTAAGACCATCCTGTAATTCTTAATTCCTGTTCACTTTGGTGTACAAAGTAAGTAATCTCAGTATTACCTGCAGTGTAGAATAATATGCAGAGGCTAATCTCAGGAATCTGACAGGTTTAAGTTGTAGAAGCACATAAAATGTCCTAAACCTTTTCTTCAGATCCCAAATCTTTACTGTAAATGTCAGAAGTACTTCTGAACACTCCCTTGAATACATTAGTAGGCTTTTATGTGACTTTTTTCTTACAGGAGCTGTTTTTTGTGGCTGAGTTATGGGCTATTTAATTGATTGAGTGCTTCAGATGGTGGGGCTGTGTGGAGGTGACTGGGAGGGAAAATCACAGAGTTTTCCCTGGAGCTGTCTGCTCAGGATGACATCCCCTCAGAAAGCACAGACTTCCAGAGGGACTGTCTATCAGCCTCTGTGCGTGATCCTGTCAACCATGATACGGTAGAAAGATTTTCCCATCTCTCTGGCTGGGCACCAGAATACCTCACCTGTCAGAACTGGAGCTCCTCTCACACATAGTAACATACTTTTTCTTTAGGAAATGGTGGATCAACTCTTCACGCTCTTCGGTGCTTGGAGGAGCAGTTTGGTGATCAGTGGACTTCCTTCACTGTGCTGCTAATCCATTCTGGTAAATTCAGTTTTATGTATTTTACTCTGAATTATACCTTTAATTTTTTTCTTCCTTAAAATAATAAAATGGCAGAGGAGCTGGAGTTCCAAAATACAGTTCCCTGAGAAAAGTAGCCCATGTGTCTGATCATTTGAAACTAGGTTGGTGCTTGCAAGATGTTACTGTCACTTCAGCATTTCTTCTCAGCACTAAAGTTGCTCAGTCAGTGAGAAAGATGTGATTCACAGGTGTGATTTTAGTTTCTGCCTTGAAACATCCATTCAAGGAAAACAACCTTCTCTCAGGAGACCTTGGGCTCCTCATACCTCTGGGCAGGCCAAATACTTGCCTTCTTATCCACTGAGTCACGCTACTTCCAGATGTGGAAGAATGTCAGTTCTGCAGAGGAGAAAGAAACCAAGTGATAACAAGTGTTGTGACCAAACCTCTGCCTTTTTGGCTCATCTCTGGCTTAAAGTTCCCATCGGGAACGTGAGGGTTCTCCTCCAAGCAAAGAGTGGGCGTTGTTTGCTTTTGTCACTTCAGTGACAGATAGCTGTGAAACGAAAAGGTAACAAAATCAGAGTTTTAACATGAGCTATATAAGGCAGGCTGGGTTTTAGACATAAGGTCAGATGTCCTTTGGCACTTGGTGTATGACCAAGCAGAGGTTTTTAATGCCTTTGTGTGCCTGTGAAATGGCTGCCTAGGTTTAGTTTCTATCTCACTTACGTGCAGTGTCTCTGTGTGACTCAAAGATTTTTTTTCCAGGTGGTTACAGCCAGCGTTTGCCAAATGCAAGCGCCCTGGGCAAGATCTTCACAGCCCTGCCGTTGGGCGAGCCCCTGTACCAGATGCTGGAGCTGAAACTGGCCATGTACATTGACTTCCCCCGGCACATGAGGCCAGGAGTGCTCGTCACGTGCTCGGATGACATCGAGCTGTACAGCACTGGAGTGACAGAGACCATCACCTTCGATAGGCCTGGGTTTACGGCCTTGGCTCACCCCTCAGACCTGGCAGTGGGGACCACGCACGGGGTGTTCGTGTTGGACCCCGCCAGTTTTTCAGGAAAGGGAGGGCTGGAATATGGATCATGCTATCGATTCCTGCACAAGCCTGATGTGGAGACCATGCAGCGGAGTGGTGCAGTGTGTGTGAGGGGCGATGGCCCTCAGCTCAGCTCCCCTGGGGACCACGGGGACTCGGGCGTGGCCTCGCAGTGTGTGTACACGGACAGCGTTTTCTACATGGACCACAGCACTGCCAGGCAGCTGCTGCTGTTCTATAAGCAGATGGGCACTCTCTGCTGTGAAATAGATGCATACGGTGACTTTCTCCAGGCCCTGGGGCCTGGAGCCACTCCAGATTACACCATAAACACAAGTAACGTCTCCAAGGCAGACTCGGGGTTGGTGCAAGTGCGGCAGCAGCTGTACTCCCTCCTGCAGGGCACTGCCCTCAATGTCATAGTCCTCAACAACTCCCAGTTCTACCACATCGGGACTACTCAGGAGTACTTGTTTCATTTTACTGCTGAGAGCAAACTGAGATTTGAGCTTGACTTGCAGCCTGTGGCTTTTAGCATCTTCCCTGACACAGCCCAGACCTTGGCTCAGCTGAGCATCATCCAGAGCATCCTCGAGCCCGGGTGCGTGATAGAGCCTGGCTGTGTCATTGAGTACTCCAGAATCGGGCCTCAAGTCTCAGTAGGGAAAAGCAGCATTGTTAGTGGGTCCTGCATAAATTTCAGTGTAGACATACCCTCAGACTGTTTCCTGAGCTCAGTGAGTGTGAAAATTGCTGCTCAGGTGGAGTATGTCACCATGGTGTTTGGTGTCAGTGATGACTTGAAAAGGGGCGTGAAGTCGCTGTCTGATATACACTCCCTCCAGTTTTTTGGAGCCAGCTTACCAGAATGCCTGGACCTCTGGAGCATCAAGGCTTCAGACCAGCTCTTCTCCGGTGAGGACACACGTCTGGGACTGTGGACTGCAAGGATTTTCCCTGTTTGTTCTACTCTGAGTGAATCGGTTAGGATGTCGCTGAACATGCTGAGTTCTGTGGAGCACAAGTCAGCTTTCAAACTGAGTGGCTTTCAGCTTTTGTCTGTTGAAGAAATGCTCACCTACAAAGATGTGGATGACATGCTGAAGTTTAGGAAGCAAATTTATGACGAAATCTGCCTACAAAGACAAAAAGAGAAGTCTGATTATAGAATGAACAGTACTTGAACAAATCTGCTGTTTCATTTGTGGGTGATTGAGTACTTCCCAGCTTGTAAGAATCCTAAGGGAAAAGTACACTGATCTCTTCTCTGATCTCATTGAAGTAGAAATGAAGAAATTGCATAACATTAATAAAGCAGCAAATGCAGATAAACTGTACTTTTTATAAAAGTAGGGAAATGTTTCAGATCTGAAAACACTGTTTGTGACTTTTTGTGGATTGTATATTATGTCTTGTAGTCTTTGTCAATTATACAGAAAAGAATAATTGTTTATTTGGCTGAAAACTGCTTTAAAAGCTTTTAAAGGGTAGAGTATTAGTTCCAGCAAGGTGGAATAATGCACATAATAATGTGTAATAATGTTTCTCTCTTTTCATGCTGCCGTTTTGCAATACAGTTTCAGGTAGAGGTAAAATTATTAAAAGTGCTTTCAATTCAAGGCATCTTGTCTTAGGCATTAATTTTTCGCTTTTGTAACTTTTTTATCCTTTCCTGGGTTTTGTCAGAGGAAAAAAGATTGGCATGAGAGATTATTCTTTCTCTTGTGCCTCGTAGTACTGAGGTCAACACCAATCATCAAGACATAATGATTTTATATTTTTTTTACTAGTAGTTGTTGGAGGCAGGCAGTGTGATGGAGAAACTGCAGCTCTTTGTTACCCAGGGATTGAGTGATGTGTGCCATGCAAAAAGCAGTTTTGTGTTTCTCTGAACTGAGCTGTTGCAGTCCTTGCTGTCCTTGGCGGAGCCAAAAGCAGAGAGCTTTGTAGTGAGTGGCACCACAGTGCTACCTTCAGGGAAACTCTTCCCCTTCTCTCCCTTCTGCAAATAAAGTTTAATATTAAGTCCTCTTGTATCTGGTTTAGATGCCCAAGATCCAGCTCCAAACAGATAAATCAGGGTGTTTAGCAGTATGCTGTACAGTGTATCAGCATGATTTGACTGTGAACTTGATGCATCTTTTTCTCCTGACTGTCTCTGTGGGTTTTCATGTTTTATTTAATGTCTCATGATGACAGTGTTTTTTCCCCCTGCTGACTGAATTCCCAAATGGCACCTTTCTTATGCCACCTACGAGGCAGCAGAGTAACATCCCCTGAGCATTACCCGCCCTTCCTCAACCTGCACTAGGTTTCTTCTTCTTCCTTAATAAATCTTCCAAGAAGAAATACGAAGAAGCTAAACATGGAGGTTGGGAATTGCTTGAGTTGACTTCAAAGGAATAAGAATTTCTGAGCAAACAGAGGGTCTAAAAGTCACTATGAAATACTAGTTAAACAGTGGAAGCAGTACGTTTGGGAACATTCAAGTCCAAGATAAACGTTTAAAGTCACAAAATGAAAGCGGGCATTGAGCATGAACTTGTCATTTGTAGATCATCCTGTTTGCATGATTTATTCATCTTTTGTTACACAAAAGATTTTAGGAGAAACACGTTTGACACAGGCTTTGCAGCTTGAGTTGGAGACCACACTTTGTTAGGCACAGACTTTCCTGAGGGTTCGGCAACAGGGAAATGCGTCCTTTAAACATGGTTATCCATTTAACTTTAAGTTGCAATTGCACTTGTTCTGAATTCCCTGACAACCAGGTATTGATTTCATTAGTGAAATATTATTAGTGGATAATAAAAGGAAGTGTATTTGGTTTGGGGATCAGGGTGAATTCCAAGACTAAACAAACAGAAGTGTCATGCTGGTGGTAGCCATGGGCTAGCACAGCTAGTTTTAATGAAAAAAAAAAATTTCTGTTCTAATGGAATAAGCATAGATTGACCAGGTAAGAAACATTGCACTGCTTCAAGTTTGTGTGTCACCCAATGATTTCCTCTTACTCTGAATATTTTTGTCTCAAATTGAGAAAGCAGATTTTGGTCAATATTAGCCCTGGATAACATCAGCAGGTTTAATGGAATTACTCCACAGGTGTGGGAATATCTGGTGGTGTACCATTCTTCATTTTTAAACTGCAGTCAAGTTTAGTGTAAAATGTTATGAAGAACATTGCAATATATATTTTATTTATAGTGAGCTATATTAATTATTTTCCCAAATGGAGGGATTTAAAAGCCACATGGATGTGACACTTGGAGACAAATGTTGGTGGTGGCCTTGGCAGTGCCAGGGAAATGGTCTGGGAGGGCTTTTTCAGTTCAAATGCTTCTTTGATCCTTCAGTTCTCTGTATTGCAGCTATTTATGAAGTGTGTACATTTTTAGCTGTAACAAATTGCAGTTCTTACAGCAAGGGTCATGCTGCAGTGTGAGTACATCTTATTAAAATCAAAAAGCCAGACCAGACCCTTCCTGACAATAATAATCCAAGGCTGATGTGTTCAGTCTGTGGATGTATTTTATCTGTATGGAATTTACAGCTCCAGGTAATCTTTATATTCCACAGTCTGCTGTTAAAGTAGATGACAACAATTTTCTCATGCAGCCAGCTGGGATAAGTGTGTCCCAAGGAAACTGAGAAACTCGCGCAAGGCCACCCAGTAGAACTCCACAGCAAGGTCAGTAATTTGGAGGCTGCTGGCTTCCAGCACCACGTTCTTACAACAAGAGCATCACAGCATCCTGGCCCATGATTTCCCTGCAGGCTGAGTGATGGAGGATGCAGTCAGGAGAGTGCCAGCACGCAGCACCTCTGCAGATGGGAGTCATCTGCTGAAACCTGGAGTCTGATTTTGGGCGATCCTCACAGAGTTTCCCAGCTGGGTGCAATGTTCGTATGTCCTCTAGATCAATGCCTGGCTCCATCTGTCCTGAAATACAATTCGGGCTGCTACAGTCTCAAACAAACTCAAGATGAGCTTTTAATGATTTTTTTCATGTCAGCTTTCTTTATTTAATTAGGTTTGTCATGTAGTACAGTAATAGGGTTCATAATGAACACAATTGCAGTGATTTCCCCGAACGCCTCGAGCACGCGCCGTGCTCAGCAGAGGTTTAGCCCTGCTGTCTGTGCTGTACTGAAACCTGAGAGGGGTTATTCCAGTGACCTCTGCTGCAGGAAGCAGAAATACGAGAAACTGGCCACTTAACAAAGAGCACAAGGGGAGGCAGCTGAAATAAAAATGAGCAGCTGAGAGGAATCTGTGCCAGCAGGATTTGGGGAGCTGACGAGAGGAAGTAAGCTCCGAGGATCAGCTGGATCTGCAGAGCAGTGTTCGTGCCTTGTCAGGGTGTTTTTGAGCTCAGAGGTTCCAGCCTCTTCTCATTCCCAAACCTCTGATGCAAGAGCTTCATTTTTTGCTCTCTGCACTTGAGCCCCCCATGCAAAGGCCTCTGATGTTGTGAGAACAAAAATAACAGCACACTGCTGCTGTACTCTGTTATCTGCCCTGGGGGAGCCACTGCAAACACCTGCTCCCCTACAAGGGCCACAGAGCTCCTCTCCTTCTTGAAAACGTGTTGTCTTTTAGGGCCCTTTTCTTTTCCTGGGACATACCTGGATGTCTACAGAATGGCAATGAAGTTTATGGGAGGAACTTGGAGCTTCTTCAAGTAAATGATAGATGTGGATATATGCTAATTGTGGATATGTTCTGATTAATTTGAAATAAAGATAATTTCAAAAGACTTACTCCTGTAAACCCTCCCTGGGAAGGACATTTAAAAGCTCAGCTCTCCCAGGTGTTTGGTGACTGGATGTGGGAAGGCTGGTACCTTTCTGCAAATCACTGGTCAATATCACAGGATCCATTGTCAGCAGTTCAAGCTTCTGTGAAACAGATCCTTGGATTCAGGTGTAAATTTGTGTGAGTAGAGGGACAGGCTGATAGTGCCAGGAGCTGTGAAAGCAGTGAGGTTGTTCCAGTGGGATGCAGCATGCACAAGGATTTAGGGATGTGTGTTCTATTAACTTGTCTTCTTGCCTGAAATCCCTCACTGAGATGGGAACTCACACATGGAACAGCTGCCAAGGTCAATCACCACACTTCAAATACGGAAATATATAAATACATAAATGTAAATATAAATATTTATGTGTGTGTATTTGCATTTCACTTTGAATTACATATTGCCTTTCCTAAGTGCCATACCCAGATGTCCCCAGTGCCACCCCTGTGTCAGGGTGTGAGCTGCCATCATCCCCACCTCTCTGAGCTGGGGACCCCCTGCAGTCCTTGGGGATCTCACACAACACCTGGGATTCAGCTAAATTCCCTTAAATTCCGTTTTCTCTACAAAACCAGCACCAAGCTGCAAGTTACCGCTCCCCCTGGCTGTGCGTGTTCCGCAGATGGAGGCAGATGTTGGTGTGGGAGCGAACAGGAGATCTTTAAGCAAGCTGAGTGGGTGTTCCTGTGACTTTAGGCCAGTGGGCAGCAGAGGCTGCTTCGCTCCATGCTATTGTTGCGTGACATTCCTCTTGGCACAGTGTTTATTTTTAGCCAGAGACTATCACAAGTATTTTTCAGCAGGACTGTCACTGCCCCTGAACAGGGAATCATATTACTGCAAGAACTTTGCTGAAACAAAGAAGATACATTGGACAAATGGGAAATTATAAATCTAGACCAACCCAGACTTGCACGGGTAACTAATGTCACTTTTTTACAGGCAATGTGCCGTCCATCCATCGGCAAGAAGCAAATGGTGTTTCAGGAGATAACTCATTCCTGGTGTACTTTGAGTTCAAGGCTCAGGTATTGTTCTTGACTTAACCCAGATACAGGCTGGGAAAGAAGACAAAAAAGCCAAAAAAGCCACTAAACTAAATTTATTTGGGCAGTTATATAAGATCATAATAACTTGTATACTGTGTTGATTTAACTCATACTTCATGAGAAAAACCTTTAAATCTCCAACCTTTTTCTGCTATGTGTCTGTTGAGGAAAAAAGAGCTAACAAATATAACCTGAGCTTTAAGTTTTCTCTTGAATATTATTTAATATTAAAATATTTCTGGTAAGGATTCATACATACACTGAAATCCTTGTATATGTTTCTGTATTGGCTGCAGCAGGAACAATTAAACTGCTGTAATATTTTAAACTTTAATATAAATAGATATGAAATGGTACAATTGTATGTTTAAAAATCCACTGTTTTGGTCACCAGGAAATTAGGATTTTTATGCTTTGAAGTGTTTTATCACTTAGGAGTTTTTGTTGTAGATGAGTGGAAGAAGAAAGTCAGTGAATCCTATGCCACAGTCACGGAGCGCTTGGAGGACGACCTGCAAGTCAAGGAAAAGGAGCTGGCAGAGTTAAAGCATGTTTTCAGGTGAAATATTCTGTGAATCTGTTTATTGATTTATTTCAAATGACTATTTGCTATCAAGTATTTTCAGTTTCAGGTGTTTTATATGGACAGAGTTTCTCATGTATGAAATGCATGTTCCTTATGTCTATTTTTGGGAACACATCATCACAGTTCCAGGCAGAGCCCCACAGCAGAGTACCAAAATTAGTGGCTGCTGATTATTAATGCCAATATTTTACAACAAACACCTGTATGCTTTTGTAAAATAATTAGCTCTATTACGGTGTCTGATTTTGCTGGACACTTTTCAGTTTTGCTGATGTGTTTCTGCAGCCAGGAATGTTGCTGAAGTGTCCCAGTGTAGGCAAACACAAAAGCGGTGGATTCAAAGTCAGGATTGTGCTGGTTTCCTCAGGACTCACCCATCTGAGTGACACACTGACGTGTTCATCACCTGCAAAGCTCCAGTGCAGCAGCACCCACCTCACAGACTGGAAATGAGTTGAGAAAAGTACTGAAACATTATTTGTTTTTATTGCAACCTTGTTAAATGTTTAATGGTTGCTCCTCCCTCAGGGTGGGTTTCTAGTTTCGCAAATCCACATGTTCTGTAAAACCAGGGTGCTGATTATCGTGGGTGTGCTGATACTGAATGGAAAATCCCAAACTTCTATGGGCAGGCCAAAATCGAGATAATCCAAAGAAGTATTAACTGTAGGTGTATTTAATTTTCAATAAATGTAATTACTTAGGGTGTTTGATGGATCAGTAACAAATCAGTCTGTGCTGAAGGAAACACACAAGGCTCGATGACAAAAGCTAAAATGATAAGCATTGTCTCGTTTAACAACCTGTGAACAAGCACAGTGACCACTGCCCCTGTGATCTCATTTACGGAGTATAAACTCACATTTTTATAGGATTTTCCTTGTTATTCTTTTCATTTAGCAAGATGGCCCCTGCTCTATGCATGTCCTACTCACCATTTTAAAATCAATACAAACATTTTAAAAATACTTCTTAGTTATTATTGCATTAATACAGAACCTGCGTTTGTATGGATTGTTTGTATATTTAAGGAGCCTTTTCTCTTATTTCCCCTAATTTAGACTTTATATGTTGTGATTGCATAGCAGGATTTCTCAGAAAACAATAAATCTGAACCACTCAACCTGATAGCAGTAAAATATTTCTAGATTTACAGACTGTAAACTGGGCATAAATTCAGCCTTGTGTCTCAAAAAAAATTACATTGAGATTTCTCTTTTAAATGTTTCCCACATGCAAGAAGCCATGCTGAAAGATAAAAGAAGTAATCGTGTAAAATCCCTTTTTCAGCTCTGATGAGGCCTTCTGCAAAGTCAACCTGAATTACCGCACAGAGAGCGGGCTGTCGCTGCTGCACCTGTGCTGTGTGTGTGGGGGTAGGTGTCTGACCTGGGGGTGAGCCCCTGAAAAACCCCTGAGAGCTCCCTCGTGTGTTCTTGTTCTGGCTGGCAGCAGGGGTGGGTGTCTGACCTGGGGGTGAGCCCCTGAAAAACCCCTGAGAGCTCCCTCGTGTGTTCTTGTTCTGGCTGGCAGCAGGGGTGGGTGTCTGACATGGGAGTGAGCCCCTGAAAGAAACCCCAGATCCTGCACTACTGAAAAATGAGTGGATCTTTACTTGTCGTTTTCAAGTGCAAGATCCTGTCCAAAGATGATATCAATGCATGGGAACATCCGAGCAGTTGGGGTAGCTGAGAGGAAGCTTAAAAAACACACACTAATTATTAGTTCTGTGAACACTTGGAGGAGGACAAAGAGCTACTAGATCTGACATTGTCCTTGGTTACTGTCACAAGTATTCAGAAGGCAGATGAATTTATTGAATTTATGTATTTATTCAGTGTGCATCAAAAAGGTCAGAGCAAAGCTACTTGCCTGGACCACATTAATGGACCCACATTAGCACTCTCCAAATCACCTTGTAGGGATGACCAAATGTCCTTGTGAGGATGTCCTGTGTAGGGAGAGCCGTGCTCCAGTTCTGAGATGGCAAAGGAGCTCAGTGACTGAGGAACCAGAGGTTCCAGAAGTGTCTTCTGGTTCCTGGAGCTCTCTGCAGCAAGGTCGGGATGATAAAGGAGGAGTTTGCTTCTCCAGAGGCTCAGCTGCCCTTACCATACCTCGTTAAAGTGTGAGCAAACAGTGAGCAGCTGTGTGGCCACACCCACAATTGTCCTGGCCAGCGAGGTATTTCCATCAGCCTCATCATTTCAAAGGTTCAAAAGATACATTTTATCACTTGCCTCAGGTGAGCAGTCGAGATGTTGATTTCTCTGCTTTCAAACTCACACAGGAGCTTCTTACCTCATCTGCATGTTCTTTCCTGTGACTGACTTTTTTTTCCACTTTTCTCTCTAAAGGCAACAAATCACACATCAGAACTCTCATGCTGAAAGGGCTGCGCCCATCCAGACTAACGAGAAATGGATTTACAGCTCTGCACTTGGCAGCTTATAAGGTAAATCATTTTAAATAGATCTGATGTCAGGAAATCAGAACTGAGCAACTGATTTGTCTGAACTGCCTAGATGAGCTCTCTAGTCATTATTTCTGGTGAAAATATAAATTTCACTTGTGTGGTGCATAGGAAAATGCCCCATAAGGAGCCCATGCACAGAAATCAGCACGTGCTTCTGCACTGTGATCCATGGAGTAGGACACTGCTTTGGAATTACTGATGGAGACATCCAATGCAACTCAAGATAGAGTTGTTCAGTGTGGCTGCTGACAGCCTACTCACAGAGAGAAGCTCACAGCTTTCACAGGCCATCCTGGGAAGGCTGTAAGAAAGTGCAGAGAAAGAATAAAAACAATATCTGCACCTGCTGTTTATGGAACATGCATGCGTGAGCTACATGTTATTATCTTAAGATGTTTTCAAGAAGTTGTTATCCTTTCACCAATGGGCTGAGAGGTATCACTTGCTACAACCAATACGATCTTAATCCACAAACTCATCTATAAAAGGACGAGTTTTTTTCTCAACAAATACTTCTTTGCCTTCTACATGTACTGGAGTCATTACTGCCACCGTACCAGCCATTCTTAACTCAACAGCAACAGTCCAGTGCGACCGTAAAATCAGCATAGAGGCTTCTTCAACATCCAGGCTCCAGTGTAGCAAAGGAGAGAGGTCTGGTGCCTGGGGCAGAGCTTCCCCAGCCTCTCCTGGTGCTCTGAGCCCCTGGACCGTGGCCAGTGCCTTGCTCACAGCCAGCGGGGTTATGACTATGGCCAGTGGGGTCACGGTCACAGCCAGTGGGGTCACAGCCATGGCCAGCAGGGTCACAGCCATGGCCAGCGGGGTCACGGCTGCAGGGTCATGGTCAGCAGGGTCACAGCCACAGCCAGCAGGGTCTTGGCTGCAGGGCCAGGGCTGGTGCTGCTCCCCAGCTGTGAGAGCTGTCCCAGGGAGGTGTGGGTTTCACCGTGGCTTGCAGGACAACGCGGAGCTGCTGACGGCGCTGCTGCACGGCGGGGCTGACATCCAGCAGGTCGGCTACGGAGCGCTGACCGCCCTGCACGTCGCCACCATTGCCGGCCACCACAAGGTAGGGCTGGACTGGAATAGGTGAGTGCTGGTCATTCTGTTTTACATCGATGTCTTTCAAAACAGAATTCAGAGCTGATTAAGTACAGCTGGATTTTATTTAATTTTTTTCTGCATTTTTGGAAAATCACATCTGTTCAGTTTTACACTGAACAAGCATGCACAAAGGACGCAGATCAAAGGTTAGACTTGATAGGTCTTGGAGGTCTTTTCCAACCTTGATGATTCTTTAATTCTAATAGTTCTGTGCAGAATGATGGTGGAGCTGTTAACCTGAGCCCTGACTCTGGGATGGTCTCACTCACAGGTATTTAATGTCTCCTCTGTGGACAAAGTGGTACAAAGTGGTCTTCTGGTCTTCTCTGAGCACTCTGGGGTTTCAAGTAATTTCTAAAACATCTGGGCCTTTTGCTGTGAATGCCAAAGGCTGCCACATCCTGAGCTCCTGCTGAGGGCAAGTTGGGGTGCTCACAACCCAACAAGGATGAGTCTACTGATTCAATGAGAAATAAACTGGTTTTAGTATTGAAAAGTTCCTTATTTCTTCCTTGGGAGTGATCAGCCCTGTATCAGAAGCATCTCCATAAATGGAGTGGGACTCTATATAACTCATTTGGTTCATCTGCTGCTCTGGGAACCAAGGATTTATAGTCCAAGCTCTTGCTTTCCTTCTTTACATAGCAGTGAAATTTTCAGTCAGCTTAGAAGTTCCTCTGCCAGATAAAGTAGCTTGTTTTGTCCATGATTTCATTCATATTAATGGAAACATGGAATAATTTTTTCAAACCCCCCCCCCCTTATAATGGTGAGTTTTTATCCCTTGCCCTTTTCCAAAACACAAAGTCCTTATGTCTGTCTCATCGGATTATTTTTTGGCTCCTTCTCACCTTCAGAGTGGCTTAATTAATTGTCTTTGAAGTGAACATCATTGACTTGAAAAACTTCAGAATAAACTTTTTGTAAGAGAGTTTTAGGAAAAACTGCAAGGTAAAACCATTGCACAAGTTGTTTAAGGTACTGTTTTGAAATAAGATTTGGTTGTACAGGAGAAGGGAACATCAGTTCCCCTTGTTCTCCAGGCTGTGCTGGTGCGAGCCCCGCTGGGATGCCGCTGGCTGTCTTGGACCAGCCCACCCAGCTGCTTTCCCTGCAGCTTGGGAATGTCCCCTGGCTCACAAGCTTCACCTTTGTTCACCATCTGTCTCCTCAGGATAAAAATCTTTTTTTTTTTTTTTCTGAGGTGTTTCTATCCTTGCACATCCCTCCAGCATAGCCTCCTACTTGTGATGCCTATGACAGTTTTCAGTGCTTTCTAAGACTCTTTTTTTCTTTTCTAGAACGATATCTTGTCTGAGAGCCTGTCTCTGTACCCCTCTCATCATTTACACCTGAGTGGAGTTTGCTCAGTGCGGCGCACAAAATTCTATTTATCAGGAGATCACAAAGCAGCCAGCACGGCTGCCATTGCTGCAGCCTGGAAAACGTGTCAAAACCCATCTAGCTTTATGTTCTTCATCAGGGATGGATCCACATCACTCAACACAGTTTATTCACCCTGAGGATCCACCTTGAAAGCTTCTAGCTGAATTGAAATTTTTAATTCCAGCTCCCAAAGAGTTTGAGGAGAATTGGAGTTAGGGTGACATCCCTGAACATGTTACAGCAAGGCTGTTTTGGCAGCTATGCAGCGAGGCATTTCTTGAGAGTTCATAGCTTTCAAGAAGCCCTTGGGCCTCCTGAAGGACCAAAAAAAGCAGAAATTTGAAAGAAAACACTTAAGGTTATTTATTGAAGCCAAAGAACTCTTCTCTTCTAAAATACAAAGAAATCTTTCCGTGTTTGAGGATTTACCTCCACACATTTTAATTTAAAAGGATCTTTCATTTTGTGTGACTTTTTCACATCTAAAAACTCTGATATGTTTACAGCTCTTTGTTCCTAATGGCTAAAAGAAAATTAAAGGCTGTTCTGAGAATATCCAGACAGCCATTTCTGTGCCTCTTACTTCATAAATCAGGCTTTTTAGTGGCACTCCAATTTTCAGGCTCGTTTGTAAAGCATCAGTGACATTCAGTGTTTGGTTCAAGTATTGTAAGCTCATCACTGTTACACGCCACACCCAGCTCTGCCCCTTTCCAGCTCGGCAGTGTGGGGCTGTTTGAGTGAGGCTCCAGAGCCCTGTTTCAGCAGCTGGGCACACGCGGTACACGCACTGTGTGTGTGTCTGTCTGTCTGTCTGTGTGCCCCAGCACCGCTGCTGTTTCCCTGCAGGCTGTGGACATCCTGCTGCAGCACGGGGCCTACGTGAACGTGCAGGACGCCGTGTTCTTCACCCCGCTGCACATCGCTGCCTACTGCGGCCACGAGCAGGTAACCAGGGCACAGCTCTGCCCGTGGGGACCTCGGGCTGTTCCTTCATTGCAGACAAATGACTCTGCTGCCTATTCACCACAGAAAATGTTTTTCAGAATGAACCTGCACTTGCTTTTGAGAATTTTAATATTTTCATAGACGTGCAACTTTAAAATGAGTTTTCTATTGAATCTCTTCTCGCTGTTTTAACTTTACAGAGATGCTCACATATAGTATTACCCAATGCAATATTGAGTCTGATTTTCTCAAAGCTTTATTCGGATGTGATATTTTAATTAACCTTAATTAAATATTTAGGTAACCCACCTCTTACTGAAGTTTGGAGCCGATGTGAATGCGAGTGGTGAAGTTGGGGACAGGCCCCTCCATCTGGCTGCTGCCAAGGGCTTTCTCAACATCACAAAGCTTTTGATGGAAGAGGGAAGCAAAGCTGATGGTAAGAAAAGATATTTAAAAGTCATCTTTAACTTTGTGTTTTCTAGAGTGTGTCTTAGCTTCCTGACACATACTCTTTAAATGTGTGTCTCTGTATCATCTTTGCACACCTGAAACAAGAACACAGCACTTGGAGAGTTTTCCTTGGTTAAGTATGGTTTGTCATTTCACATTTCCTATACTTTCAATAATAGGTTAGAGGTGAAAAGCAGGGGCAGAAAACAAAATTAAGTTTAATGTACAGAGGTGGCTCATTATTTAGACATTGATCCAGGCAGGGAACACGTGGCTTTGTGGTAGGGATCTGTAGTCAAAGTGGCTCAAATGCACAGAAAACTAGAATGAGGTACAGGAGAAGGATTTTAAGTCAAAATTATGCAGCAAGTAATTTAAAATAATTCATATGGAAGTCAAAATGCCACAGAAAAGGGGATTTTTTAGCACATGATTTATTATGCTCCACAAGCTTCCCACTCTTCACTGTGGGCCATTTTCTGTGTGAGAAAGTGCCTGTGTGAAGACTTGATGGGCTGGGCAGACACAAGAGTCTCTTGTGGGCACACTTTGGGCACTGGGTGAGTTCTTTGTCCGGGTGGCCTCACAGTGATGTCACTCGGGCTGGGACATTGCTTGTTTCATTGTTCATATTCTGCATGAATACAGTATTTAAACCCTTCTCTCCTCTGTTATGTCAGTGTGCAGCTGGTGGTTCTGCTGGATTCTCCCTCTTGCTCTGCTCCCTCTCCCTGTGCCGTTTCAGTAACGCTGAAGGCACAGAAAGTGCCACACTCCAGCCTTGCTCCTCCCTTGCTGTGACACCTGTGCCACAGCTGTGCCCTGCGCACTGGGGACACATCCCACAAAGGCACACAAATTACTTAGAGTCACATTTCAGGCTTGTTGTGTTATCAGTGCAGAGATTCTCACCTGCACCTGAAGGAGCCTTGGGGAAAGATGGAGAGAGGCTCTTGACAAGGCCAGGACAAAGGGAACGGCTTCACACTGACAGAGCGAGGGCTTAGATTAAACACCAGGGGAAAATTCTTCCCTCTGAGGGTGGGCAGGCCCTGGCACAGGTGCCCAGAGCAGCTGTGGCTGCCCCTGGATCCCTGGCAGTGCCCCAGGCCAGGCTGGACACTGGGGCTGGGACACCCTGGGACAGTGGGAGGGGTCCCTGCCATGGGGACCCTTAAAGATCAAGGTCCCTGCCAACCCAGGTCGTTCTATGATTTGTGAAATACTGAGAAAATTTCAAATTATTTAAAAATTAATTTCTAATCCTCAGAGTAAGAGATAGAAATTGTTTTGTTTTGGTTTGGTTTTTTTTGAGGAAGTAACAGTAAGTTGCTTGGAAACATACTGCTCTTGAATACATCCATTTACCATGTTCTCTGTGAGTCCTGCCTGCAATCACACATCCTCCTCACGCAGTGAGAAAGCATGGAGGGGAGCAGCACAGCGAGGTCTGTGAGAGCTGTTCTCACCAGTGAGCACAGGGTGCTCCAGCCTCAATGTGTGTGCACTGGGCTGATATAATTATAATAAAGGGGGGGAAAAAGAGATGTGCTTTCATCATGACAAGGCAGTGGGAGGTTTGCTCTCTGTTAGAGAGTTTATTCCAAGAGGAAAGAATCTGGGGCACCATTCAGGTCCTTTTCTTTAAACTCAGAATCTTCAGCACAGGAAAAAAAAAAAAGAAGACTGGAAGCAGGAAGCCTTTTGCTCTTAAAGTAGCACACTTTGAAACTTGCTGTAAATGCAGCAGCAGAGGAAAAGCCTTTAGTGCCCAGGAATGAAAGGAACTGGGGAAAGAACCTGAATAAATTAGGCTCAGTGCAGAGCAGTAATTGGGGTCACAGACTTGAACTATTTCCTTTAACATAATGTGACTCGCTAGCCAGCCCAAACCCACCGTGACTGCCTGTCCCAAAGCAGCAGGAGGCTCCTGGCAGGGCTGTGCTCTGTGGCAGCTGGCAGGCTCCAGCATTCCCATCTGCAGATCAGGGATCCCCCAGGAACTCTATGCAACTGCTCTTGGAAGATTTTGCTACTGCTGGTGGACGCCAGCAGTTCTGTGCTGCCTGGACAGTCCCAGTTCTGTTGATGTTGTTATTACCTTACTTTTGCTTCAAAGTTGCTCTTTCTAAGGGTCCTTTATAACTCACGATTCCTTCATGGAAAGCTTTGTCAAAAGCCTCAATAAGTTTGCGTCTGGAAGGAGGCAGTCTCACCCCAAGTTCAGAAAATCGCCTTGACAGTCCACTGCAGATGGCACAGGGCAATGTGAGCTGGATATACAAAAAAATCACAGAAATTTCAATTTTAAACAAATACATTCACAAATATTTTGGGAGAAGGTTTCAAAATGCATAGACACAACACATAAAATCCTACTAAATATCCCAAACAATCCCGGACCATTGTGTGAAGGATAAAATCCTTTCTGCGCTCTTTTCCTGGCAGTGAATGCTCAGGACAACGAAGATCATGTACCTCTGCACTTCTGCTCTCGCTTTGGGCACCATGACATTGTGAAATTCCTACTGCAGAGCAGCTTCGAGGTGCAGCCGCACGTGGTGAATATCTATGGAGACACACCCCTACACCTGTGAGTGCCCCGGGGCAGGGCTGGGGCTCGCGGGGAGGCTGCTCTGGCTGACACCGCTGTGCTGGCTTCTCTTCAGTGCCTGCTACAACGGGAAGTTTGAAGTTGTCAAGGAAATAATCCAGCTCTCTGGAACAGAAAGTCTCACTAAAGAAAATATATTCAGTGAAACAGCTTTCCACAGGTGAGGTGCTCAAATGCCATGTCAGGGGAGCTCCACTTACACACACCACACCCAAAATTACAAATGTCTCACCTGCAGCCAGGTGAGGGACAGAGTGAGCTACACAAGGAGGGTGAGTTTGTCATGAGATACAAGACAGGGCATGAAGTAAGAGGCAGAAGCAGGCAGTGAAAATCAGATTCACCAATGCCTTGTTGGACAGTGGTTCCTCTCCTTGTCCAGTTTGGGAGCTGAGATCAGAGCTTGTTCCACCTGGATGTCTGCTGGAGCACTGAATGAGAAACAGGTGGCAGAGAATGGTTGGGTTGGCATGCTGGAATTTTGGAAAGGGCTGTTTAAGAGGCACGTTGCAACACTGACAGTTTGCACAACTCTGCAAAATTAGGTGATTCAGCAATAATTGGAATATTTCTGAAACAATAAAAATTAATATTCCTGGGTGGATTAATCTGCATTTGCACATTTCTAATGATCCTTTCTTACTGCATTTTTATCTCTGTGGAATCCTCTGTAAACTTTTGGCTATCCAAAGTACTTAGTTTATGGGCTATAGCACTCACCCCTCCCTTTACTTCTGCAGCGCTTGCACCTATGGAAAGAACATAGAACTTGTCAAGTTTCTTCTTGACCAGAATGTTGTAAGCATCAATCATCAGGGGAGAGACGGGCACACAGGTAACATCATCGTACTCACTGTGTACGAGGGTATTTACCAGCACCAAAACACTGGGAAAACACACACCATCAGGATTTCCTGGGTAATTCCAGCACCTGAGCACCTTCCAGATAGGGCACAGCTTTCTTGAAGTATTTTTACAGGAGGCATAGGAGTAATAAGACTTCACTGAGGCTGTATCAGGCTCATTAGGGTGTACATGAGTAACAAAACCTGGTGTAAACCGTTCCTCCTATATTGAGGCTTCTAAGCAGTGTTAGAAATTATTCTGCAAAGAGGTAGGTTTCTGGATGTAGTGTCTGAAGGGCTGCACACCTTCCTGTCCCCACTGCACCGAGCTGCCTTAGTTTCCACCTGCTTTTTGTCACATATAGAGTCGTTAAACGTGGTTTGCAGGGGGCAGAGTAAACAGTGGCACATGGTGCGGAGGCAATAGATGGGTTCTTGCAGCCTAAATGTTTAATTTTCACCTCTTGCCTCAGGTATTTTTTTGACAACATATTTATTTATCAAGGAAATCAATTTGCACTTTACAGTTGTTGCTGCAGTCCTGTTGCCGTGTTCTGACAGCTGTGCTCTCCAACCTCTCTGATGTTCCAGGCCTGCACTGTGCTTGCTACCATGGCCACATTCGCCTTGTGCAGTTCTTGCTGGATAATGGAGCTGACATGAACCTTGTAGCTTGTGATCCCAGCAGGTCCAGTGGAGAAAAGGATGAGCAGACCTGTTTGATGTGGGCTTATGAGAAAGGTATTTCGATTTTCTAGTTTCTGCTACAAAACCCACAGAAGCTGTGCAGGAAGGAGAGGGCAGCATGGGAAGGAGAGAACACTGCAAAATAACCTGCCAGTGTCTGCAGAAAGAGCTCCCACTCTGCTCCCAGGAATGGCACAGAGGGTTATAAACCCCGGCCTTTCAGTTTGTCGTCTCTGCTAAACATCAGTTTAATCCATCACAAACTCCAGAAGAGGAGTGTTTCTGTGCTGCTAAATCAAGAGACACACAGCCTGTGCAGCAAGGGCTGTTCCTCCTCTGGCATGCACATAGGTTCTCATTTTATTGCTGAACATTGTGAGGAATGATGAATCAGTCAGTAATCTTGAATTCCTGCAAATATGGATCAAAGTGAGGCATCTTCCCTGGTTCCTGTTACACTGTCCTGCCTGTACAGCCAGGTAGCCGTTCCCATCTTGTTTCTGAGTCTGTCACTTCTGGGACATTCCCTGCAGTGCCTTTTATTGTGAGAATGACTGTAACATATTAAAACTATTAAAACAAGGCTTTTCAAAACCTGATTATTGGCAAAATAATGTATACGAAATTATGGAGGGAAAACTCACCTTGGAAATGTTTAGGAAAGAATTTTAAATGCTGCCAGGCTGAGCAGGTGGCCCTACTGCCAGCTAGTGCCTTACAAGGGGCAGGGGCAAGTGTAAATTCCATCTGCAGCAATAGGTGTACAAATTTCTCTGGGTTAGGACTACAGAAAGAATGTTTGCAGGCACTGGTTTTCCTTGTCAGGTCCACTGAAGACCATTGTGAACTTCCATTGCAGGATTTCTGCAGCAGGATTTTCCTTTGCCATACCTTGCATTTTAGGAGTAGGTGGACTGGAGAAGAAAATAACATGCTTGTTTTTACTGGCAGAAATTTCCCATTTTTCTATAATTAAGAGTCATAGTAGGTTTAGATTAGCATCACCTTGTCTTTGCATATTTTACAGGCATGTTTTACATTTTTTTAAAAATTCCCTGGTGTTGTATAAATTTTTCTTTTAAAGCAAAGACTTTTGAGTTATCTGCAAATCCTGTATTTCCTCTT
The DNA here is from genome assembly GCA_013400315.1 of Bombycilla garrulus. Taxonomy (NCBI): domain Eukaryota; kingdom Metazoa; phylum Chordata; class Aves; order Passeriformes; family Bombycillidae; genus Bombycilla; species Bombycilla garrulus. Next base: position 220,834 of record VXBU01013747.1, on the reverse strand, counting down.
TCTTTCCCAGGTCATGATTCAATTGTGACCCTCCTGAAGCATTACAAGAGACCTCAGGATGAATCTCCCTGCAATGAGTACTCCCAGCCTGGAGGAGGTATGGGCTGAGTCCTGTTATTCCAAGGGCCTGATCCAAAGGCTGCTGAAATCTCTGGAAGTGCTCCACCCATGTCAGAGAGCTTTGGGTCAGTCCTGTCTGGCACAAATAAAATCACTGTCACAGGATTCGGCATTTCTGGCCGTGCACAGATTCCTTCCCAGGCTGCAGCCTCACCAGCCCCATCTGCTGTGCCTGGGGCAGGGAAGAGCCTGAGCTGTGTCCCAGCCCAGCCAGCTCCCATCAGAGGTGCTGGTGTGTTATCTGAATTCTCACCCTTTATTGTTAATTCTCTCTGGCATCATTGGCTCATTGATTTATCGGCACCATAACTTATGTTGTTGTTGAACTCCACAATTTCGCTCTGCTCTTTATTCCAGACGGCTCCTACGTGTCAGTGCCATCCCCTCTAGGGAAGATTAAAAGCATGACAAAAGGTATTTGCAATGGCAAGGGAAAATGTGAACTTCTGTGGTCCTTTTATCCAATGTGTTTGTCAGCCTGAACACCCTACACAGAATTCATTATTCCTGGGCTTTTTATGGTACATTGTTCCATTTTCCTGGGATAATTTTAGGAAACAATATACTTAGTTTTGTTAGTCAGTATAATGAAAATTCCTGTATTTGCCTGGTTTTCATTTTTCATTTGCCTGTTGTGTGAAATAGCACTAATGAAATACCCACTTCTCCATGACTGCAAAAAAAAATCCTTTAAATCACACCATTAAATGCCTGAATTATCCTTGTAAGAAAAATTCTGTCAAAAAATAGTCTGTGTTACTCTAGAACCAATACAGCTGAAACCATCAGATAAATATTTTAAGGTATTTTAAGATATTTCCTCCTTTTATTTATGGTATTTTCAATTTTCCACTTGAAATGTTTACTCTGGATATAATCAAATCCTTACATCCTTTACACAGCAGCACCAAAATGCTCTGTTTAAAAATATTCTTATAAACTTTATAGTAATAAACTAAAAAGATCAACAAGACAGAGACACTTGACAACTAAATTTAGTTACAAAGTTTAGGTTCCACATGTCACGAGCCAGTTGGCTCTGGAACAGCATTCCCACAGCAACAATGAGCACTGGCTACACAGAAGAGAGGAATTGCTTCTGCATGGAGAGGATTCTGCGATGCCACCCCGAGGTGAAGGCAGAGTTTGGGGATGTGGGGCGGTGGGGCAGTGCCCGTGGCTGACAGGGGCTAAAGCCAGGAGTGCTCAACACAGCCTGGGGCGTTGCGGGGATGTGTCTGCCACTGGGTTTTGCTGGAGCGGGAAGCAAGGCTAGCAGTCAGTTTACAGGGAAAAATCAGCTTTTCCAGCGCTGGAGTTGGGAAGTTCAGTGCTTTTCTGCTCGGTGCTCCCCTTGCCCCTCTGTTACCCACGGGATGGTGTTTCTCTTGCAGAAAAAGCCGATGTCCTTCTCCTCCGCGCTGGCTTGCCCTCACACTTCCACCTCCAGCTCTCTGAGATAGAGTTCCACGAGATCATCGGCTCAGGTGCCAGAAGTGAAAGTGCATTCCCTGTAAGGGTCTGATGTTCATCACAAACATATTTGAGCTTATTTATTTTAAACCATTTTAGGGTCTTTTGGAAAAGTCTATAAGGGACGATGTAGAAATAAAATTGTCGCAATCAAACGGTAAGTTCATTGGGCTTTTCCGCCCGGCCTGGGAAATGGCCTAGTTTGAAGTCTTTGAAAAGCCCATCTTTTCTGACACCTTCTGCTTCCTGTCCTGACAATGCCAAGCTACCGAGCCAACACCTACTGCTCCAAGTCCGACGTGGACATGTTCTGCCGCGAGGTCTCCATCCTCTGCCGACTGAACCATCCCTGCGTCATCCAGTTCGTGGGAGCCTGCCTGGATGACCCCAGCCAGTTTGCCATTGTCACCCAGTACATCTCCGGGGGATCGCTCTTCTCCCTGCTCCACGAGCAGAAGAGGTATTGCCCCCATCACCAGCGTAGGGACTGATGTGAATATTCATTTCAGCATAGAACAGCACAGAAAGGAACATTCTAGAAAATATTGAGCTTTGGTTCAGTTTATTTGATGTACATGGTAAATTGATAAGTGATCACAATGTTGTATAACATGGTATAACATGGTATAACATGATATAACATGATATATAATACAATACAATATAATATAATAATATGCTTTATATAGATTATGTAACATTATTTTGTATGTCAAACAATTCTAAATGTTCCATGATTTACAGATAAGAATAATTTTCAACTGTCTATTAACTTCAAGGAATCTTTTCTTTTTTACAAAACACAGAATTCTTGACCTGCAGTCTAAATTAATCATTGCTGTAGATGTGGCCAAAGGCATGGAGTACCTCCACAATCTCACACAGCCCATCATACATCGGGATTTGAACAGGTCAGTTTCTGTCTTCAGCCTAAAAATTTAAGCAAAATGAAAGCTCAAAACCACAGGGACACCCTACAGTCTCCTGCAACCCCAGTGTCTCATTAGCACTCAACTGAAAATAATCCCAAAGGTTTTATACAAACCCCTACAAGTCACAATTGCTGAACTGTGATTGTCCTTGAAGGCTGGAGTCGCTGGCGGTGTTTTCCTGCATCTGTTTGTTTTTCTGAATCTCTATTTTCTAAAGCTCAGTTTCAGCCTAACACCTACTGCCAAAGGGCACTTGGTCACCACTTCATCTCCATCCCTTTGCTTTGTAAATATCTCCCCACAGTCACGGAGTCTGTGTGTTTCTCGTTTATTTGGCTGGTTTGTTACAGGTGCTAGCAGCAGCTCTGACTGCTGCCCTCTGGGAGCTGAGACCTCGCACGGGTCTGGGCACTCACTCATCTCTTTGATGGAACCCCATGGGAGCACTGAGCCCTCGGTGTCTGCAGGGAAAAGCCTGTCCTTTCCGTTCTAGCCATGGAAACAGCCTTGTGCACGTTTCAGGAGCAGGGCTGAAATACCTGAGCTGCACTGACTGCAAGATTGGAGATGAAAATGATCCTTTTGTTAAAGCCAAAACATGTTCCTTAGCTCTGCCAGCCCTTGAGAGCAACAGGCATGCTGGAATAGAATCCTCCACTGTCCCTGGGGCCTCCTTCACATTCCTGCATCCCTGCCCAGGCCTTCTAGGCCACAGATCTGGGCTGTTCCAAGGGAGAGCCTTGCCTCAGAGGCAGTGTCACGAGGCAAGAGCCCCGTGCCTGGCTCTGCAGGCTGTGGAACTGCTCCAGGGGAGCCGAGCTCAGACCTCACGGTGCAGCTCTGTGCCTTGGTGGCTCTTAGAAGAACAGTTCTGCACTGAAGGATTTTAAATAATGATTTGCACAAAGGAGAGCCCAAAGCAGTAACTTCCTAGAGAGCCAGAAAGCCCCACAGAACCCGTACAGATGGTGTTTGTGAGGGACAGAGGTAACGTGCTCTAGGGTTGCTGGTGCCATTGATGTGTGCTGCTGAGAGAGCTTCTGAAAGTTCAGTGCAAGAGCAGGAGTCACATTTGCAGCATGAGTGCCAGCCAACCCACAGGCACAATTACCAGATGAAAATCTTTACAACAGCTTAAGAGAAAGAATAAGTGAAATTCCGTGTTAAGTTTTGCCAGTGGCTTCACAGGAGACTCATATTTTTTACCTGAAATTTTCACATAACTCATCTTTGTGAGTTCTGGAATCTAATGCACTGCACATAATACATTAAATAAACCTGCAATATGGCCTGACAGAATAGAGAAGGAAATTAATCTTTCGTGTCTGTACCCTGGGAAAGGGGTTATCCTTCCATTTGAAGAATAACTGGGGGTTTTATTTTGCTTTTGACAGCCATCAGAAATGGTGACATGCATCAGCTTATTACTACTTAGACTGTGGTGAGGGATGGCAGCCACGATGATTATAGCACTTTAATAAAAGAGAGACCATTTCAGTATCCATTTAATTTAAGCCATAACAGCTGAACATGGCTGGAGGAAGCCTTTGAGGGACTGACCTGCTTTTGATGACTCTGACTGTCTGTGAGCACTTCTGAGAGCTGCTTGGTGAGGGAGATGAAAGAGAGGATGGTGGTAATGGGGATGGAGCCTGTGACTCCTCTTTGCTGAAATATCCCTCGTGAAATCTTAAAATACCCATTGCTTTTCATTACACCCACAGCATGCTAAAGGCAGAAGGAACTTTTAATGGCCCGAATCCCTGGGAAAGGGCCGTGCTGAGCCTGTCACTCGCCATGGCAGAGAGAAGCCTCTGTGCCTGGCAGCCCCCAGAACCATATCCTTTCCCAAAGCCAGGATGACTGCACGCTCCTTGTTCTTAGCTCGTTTTCTTCCTTCCATGCTTTCATGATAAGAACAATGCCTGCTCTCCCCACTGCAATCCCTGGGTGACCTTACGAGAAGACAATTAATTTCTGATTCTGCTGAAATCCAGTATTAGTCTTCTGCCAGCTCAGTTCAGCTTGGATTTTTCTTGCTATATTTCTCAAAACACAAGCTTAAGAGTACTTGTTTCATCTGAGGTTTTCAAATTTTCAAGTGCCACTGAGGCAATAACAGCATTTTTAAGGTGTACTTTCCAAGTGGATTTTTTACTTTAAAGAAGTAAAATCAGTAACTGTAGTGTTTCCTGGAGGTACCAGTCTGACAAAACCCTCTCAGAGCCTGCTTCCTGCTCTCAGATATGCCCATCAATGCACTCAGCACCAAGATGAGCATTTCAGCTCTGTTTGTCAGATCCTGGGCCAAGGGAGGTTCAAGCTGGGCATCAGGGAGAATTTCTTCACTGAAAGGGTGGTCAGGCATTGGAAGAGGCTGCCCAGGGCAGTGGTGGAATTCCCATCCCTGGAAGTGTCCAAGGAACAGCTGGACATGGCACTCAGTGCTCTGGGCGGGGGACGAGGTGGGCCTTGGTCACAGGTGACAGGTTGGACTACGTGATCTTGGAGGTCTTGGAGATTTCTTTTCCAGTCTCAAAGATCTGTGATTCTATGAAAGCCTGATGCATGCCATGAGGAGAAAGGGAATTTCAATTGATTTCTGTGTTTCTCCACAAAAACTGTCAGCTTAGGTCTTGGTCATGTCTTGCCTTGTCAAGTTGGATTTATTCAAGTCTACACAACCTTGCAATAGATTGAAGTTAGGGCTCAGTGCACTTTACTCACACTGAGACGTGGTGATGATTTTTGTCCCTACTGACAGAGGCCAAATTTGAGCAAAGACCACAGCAAAGTCTAAGGCTTTTTATGGCTTGTGTACCTACACTTAGCCTGGGGCTCGACCTTCACGGGTCTCCAGGTTCAGCCTTGTGTTTGATTCATAATTTCATTTGGCGTATAGTGTGAGTCTCAGAACAATTCCACATGTCATACTAAAATCATGTCAATATTTTGATGGAAAGTACATATGAGAGCTAAAATCAGATTGAATGTAAATCAATAGAGTCATGATTACATTTTTATGATAAATTTATCATCCCAAGGGTTGTGTTTAGGTGAAGGTGGAAATCTTGAAGACAGTGATTTGTGGGAGTCCTGCTTGGGAGAGCTTATTTTTTTTTTTCTGTCCTAAAACTGTTACCTGGTAAAAAAAATATTCCTCACTTGACTGTTCTTGTTTGTATTTGCAGCTCTAATATGAGCAAGTGGTGCTTTTTGTTGAGACCATCAATATTATTTCCATCTTCCCTCCCCATGTAAACTCTTCCCAACTTTTTTGTCTGTTTTTCATACACTTTTCACTCTTCTGAATTTTCTTGGCTCAGTCAGCATTTGATAAACATCCTGAGAGCATCCTTGTGTCCACATTCCCTCACTCTTATGTTGTGGTTTGCTCAGCCCTTCCACAGCCCTGGGCCGTGAAGGTGCAGTGACTGGGGCAGGGATCCTTTATCTCCAGAGGCACTGGAAGTTTGTGACCTAGCTAAAGCAGCTTGTGGGTCTTTCCCCAAGTTTCCATTTTGTTTGAAACCCTGTGTTTTTGTTACGAATTTCGAAAAGTCTCTCTCTGGACTTGTTGCATGAAAATCAGTCAAAGGTTGGTTTGCCCTCTCAGCGGTAATGTGTACTTTCTAAAAATAAATATGAGATGTACCTACAGACATTTAGCAACCCAAGGAGGTGATTTGAACTCAAATGTTTAGCAATGACCCAAAAACTAGAATATGTTCACCATGGTTAAGACACTATCAAACAATTACCTATAGTTTCTTTTTTCCCCAGTCACAATATTCTCCTGTATGAGGATGGTCATGCAGTAGTTGCTGATTTTGGAGGTAAGGGGTTTTTATGAAACACTTATAAATTAACCCCAAATTCTCTAAAACTAAACATATGCTTACTGAGAGGATCCTGTGGAATTGTACTTAAGGTAGGACTAAGGTGTGTGTCTGTATTGGCCTGAGAGTAATTATTTTTCTTGCTCGTTTCAGAATCTCGATTTCTGCAATCCCTGGATGAAGACAACATGACAAAACAACCTGGGGTTTGTTTCTTGTTTTGTTCCACATAATTAATGTCAAACATACAGGCAAACACAGTTTTGGAGAAGAAGACTTTGGAAATACGTGTGTTGGAAAAGATGGGCTGGTGTAATATTTAATCTCTCTCAGTGTTTCTCTGTCTTTAGTAGCAGAAATGAGGGAATATATAACATTTGCAGCAGAAAACAATGCTTTATAAGGCTGTCTTTGGAGTCCTATTGCTCCAATTCTTTACTGAAGGGTTTCTTTTAATCCACTCCTCCCCACTCACATGCTGCTGGCAGGTGGTTCCTTTTTCTGGCAGGGAATTAGTTACTCAGCACTGGTTCCCTTATTTCACAGTTCTTTTCTTCACAAGAACTGTGGCTCACAGTCAGATTTATGAGACAGTTGGGTTCAAACTCATGTGTTTGAGTCCAGGTGTGACCTGTGTGTCACTGCATGGCCAGGAACGTTCACATCATCCCAACTATCAGTGTGGGGTGGGATGGAGTGGGCAGTGCCAGAGGATGGGCGGTTCTGCCCCAGGCTTTGCAACCAGCTCTTTAACATCTGCAGTGGCACTCGCCGTGTGGGTGGAGAGTAGGGAGCACAAGGACTCTAAAAATCCACCCTGAAGCCTCACCCCAGGGAGAGAGGGGCTGCTTGTGAAGGGAGCAGCCAGACCCCAAGAGAGCAGGCCCCAGTCTAGTGCAGCTATTCAGCTTTTACTTCTGCCAGCTGGAGCAGGAGTTAATCCCTGTTATATGGCATATATGGATATATCTCTCAGACCATAGGATGTGGTCTCCAGACCTTGAGCTTGGGGCTCTGTTTTTGTTCTCACCCTGCTGTGACCTTTAAAGCCAGCTCAGCATGGCTCTATGGAGCTGAGACAGCACCAAGCTTATGCAGTTACATATCATGCACTGTGACTAGATCTTGCAAGCTAGGTGAAAGCTTTTCCTGGCAGATTAGCAATTATTTTATGGAGTAATGGAGGCAGGAAATAAGGAAACAAAGGAAAAAAAACCATACAAATACAAGAGTAGGTACTTGTGTGAGGAAGCAAACACTGCTGATGTGTGATTGCTGTTTCCTGGAGCACAGAACCTGCGCTGGATGGCCCCCGAGGTGTTCACCCAGTGCACCAGGTACACCATCAAAGCCGATGTCTTCAGCTACGCTCTGTGCCTCTGGGAGCTGCTAACTGGGGAAATCCCATTTGCTCACCTGAAACCAGGTAACATGTTCAGTGAATTAATATTTTAAATATCTCTGAACTCCAGAAGTAGCCACACTGTGTAATTTTACCCAGGATCATACTGAAGTGTGTTATTAAGTGCTAAGATATTGCATTTAGTGTTTGGTGTAAGGCACAGAACTATCTTGTCTAGGTCTAGGACTAGGAACAGGACACTCTAACCACGGGGTGTCTGTCTCTCACGTGGTGGTTGGGATTGCAAAGCCATTCCTTGATGTGCCTCAGGACAGCATCCACAAACCGGGGGAAGAAGGGGAGTGTACAACAGCAGAGCAACATTTCCAGGGCTGCACTTTGCACTCCTGAGATTGTGACCCCAGGATGTCTGACAGGAATTGTTAGAGGCCATGAGTGCTGCTGGAGTGGAGTGTGGGTGGGTCTGTTCCTGGGTGTCCCTGCAGTGCTGACGGGTGTCTCAGGGTGATGAGGGCTGTTCCTGGGTGTCCCTGCAGTGCTGACGGGTGTCTCAGGGTGATGAGGGCTGTTCCTGGGTGTCCCTGCAGTGCTGACGGGTGTCTCAGGGTGATGAGGGCTGTTCCTGGGTGTCCATGCAGTGCTGACGGGTGTCTCAGGGTGATGAGGGCTGTTCCTGGGTGTCCCTGCAGTGCTGACGGGTGTCTCAGGGTGATGAGGGCTGTTCCTGGGTGTCCCTGCAGTGCTGACGGGTGTCTCTGGCTGTGCCCCGCAGCAGCAGCAGCAGCTGACATGGCCTATCACCACATCCGCCCTCCCATCGGCTATTCCATCCCCAAACCCATCTCTGCCCTGCTGATGAGGGGCTGGAACGCCTGTCCTGAGGTGAGTGCCCCTGCCAGAGGGAAAATGGGCACACTGCTCTGGCTAACAGCCTCAAAATCACGGTTTCTGTGGAAGGGTCACTGCAGAAAGCCCCCAGGCTGATAATGGGTTGTGTCAGGAAATACAGGAGAGTTGGTGAATTGGAGAGGAACATAAATTAACATTTAGTCTTTCAACAAAACTTAATTAATCACATAATGCTGGTCACGACTGGAGTTTTTACAGAATGAGTAGAAATTTCCTTGCTGCTCTCAGATTTTGTAAGGAATGCACATTCATTGTAGATTTATTAATACGGTGTCATATTGAAGTGCTGACTTAAGCAAGCACTGAGATGGGTGCAGTCCCTAAGTCCCTGTGGGATTGTCCGCATTCCCACAGCCACTCAGCCCCTATAAAAATAAACCATTTTTTCAGAGTCCCAGTGCACTTTGTCAGTTTGTTTCAAAGTCTCAGTGCAATTCCAATGTCACTTCATCTTGCCAGTGTTTTAGAGCTTCAGGACAACTATAAAAAAATTGATGGTTGAATCAGCCCATGGATGGCCAGAACTTGGCACAAGACGTGAGAAAAAACTTGTCAAAATTATTTTTATTACAGGGTTTTTGCTACTGTTCTTTACTAGGCTCGATTCTGCTTTACTAAAAGTGTTTTGCTACCATTTGTTGTGGAAAAGTGGTGAGTTTCAGGGTTCAGCGAGTGTTCAAAATCCTCCACAAGGTCTCCTCAGTTTACAAAAAAAAAAAAAAGGCACAAAGCAGAGTATACCTGAATACCTGAAGGGGTTTTGCTGGATGACCATGAAATGCCTGCAAATTAGAAAATGTATCCTTGTATTTGTCCTTAATTTCGTTCAAGGCTCATGCCAGCTGAAAACTAGTTCCCATGTGCCATGTCCCTGCTTCTATTTATCAGGTACTTGAACATCTGTTTCCCAGAAACTTTTGACAGCAGCTGTCTCCAAAGGCAAACTGGTGATTAGAAGATTAGCAGCATCTCCTGAGAAGCCTTTTTCATTGGCTAATTGGATTTGTGAGCTTTAATTAGAGCCAGAGAATTTGCCATAAGGCCTAGGGCTGAGCTCTGTAAAGAAGTAAACATTTAGTTTTATCAAGTGCAACTCTCATGGACAAGGGAGGGAGGCGGATGGCAATTCCGGCAGCTTGGCAGGAACTTGTCCTCTGCTCATCACTGCTCTTGCTGGGTCTAAAGTCCTGCTCATGGGCAAAGAGAAAGTCAATAAAGAGCAGAGCCAATAATTTATTGATAGTATTTTTGTGATCTAGTCATCATTAGTTCAAATCTAATTGTTGCAGAAAAAGAGACGAATTGCAGTTAAAGTTCATATGGACATACATCTTCCTGCTATATCTCAGATTTCATCAGATTCTCAAAGACTGACAGCTATGCCATGAAATTCAGAGAGGGGAAATGATGGGGACTACGGCTCATCCCTTCCCTGAGAGTCAATCTGATCACATCAGATCTGCCCCCTTCCATTTTTAACCCAGCTCTGGTTTTCCTGTTGTGTTCACAGGGGAGACCTGAGTTTTCAGAAGTTGTCACAAAGTTAGAGGAGTGTCTGTGCAATATTGAGGTAAGGACCTGGCTCCCAGCAGGGCAGGGAGTGTGCAAGCAGATGGGGGTGCCAGTGGGGAGAGGGACAGTGGCAGCAGCTGAGGACAGCGCTGGCTTTGGAGCTGCTGGAAAAGTCCAAGGAAGAGTGGGATAGGACTTCTGAGAGATGAGAAAGGACCTGTAAATATGCCATAATGATACCCTTATTTTCTTTTACTCCAGTTAATGTCTCCAGCCTCCAGCAACAGCAGCGGGTCCCTGTCTCCCTCGTCATCATCGGACTGCCTGGTGGCCCGCGGTGGCCCCGGGCGCAGCCACGTGGCCGCGCTGCGCAGCCGGTTCGAGCTGGAGTATGCCCTGAACACCCGAGCCTGGCCCCAGGGGTGAGCCTGGCCCAGGAATGAGCCTAGCCTGGCCCCAGGGGTGAGCCTGGCCCAGGAANGGGGGTGAGCCTGGCCCCAGGGGGTGAGCCTGGCCCCAGGGGGTGAGCCTGGCCCCAGGGGTGGGTACAGAGCCAGCTTGGGCAGGCGCGGGGCTCTGGAGGCTCCCTGGAGATGGCTGAAGGAAAGAAATGGGCTGTGGTGCTGGGAGGTGGCGTAGGGACCAGGAGAGAGCACTGGACCTGAGCCATCACCTGTGTCCATCACAGAGCCCAGGCTGCCACTGGGAGGGCAGCAGGGGAAGGTAAATGTGTCCTTGCTGAGAAGGGAAGGGACAGATGGACAGACAGAAAGACAGAATCCAGAGCCTTCCAGCAGGTACAGAGGCAGGAGACAACTGTGTAAGGAAGAGCCTCACAGAGGTTGGTGGGAGTCAGCATTGCTGGGACTGCTCCTACCAGGGTACATCCTAAAAGCCGGGTATCCCTCGTTTCATGGCTGCAGAATGGCAAGAATGATGTTTTTTAAGGCCGGGACGCCCATGGGTTCTGTATTATTGTAACATTAAGTAAATACCTGAGGTGTTACACCCTACCACCGGGAGAAGCGATTTTAAGGGCAAACATAGCAACTCTCACCTCTAGGATCAGGGATGAACCATGTGTTGGCAGGACAGTGGGTTTGGTCCATGGCTGGAATCATCAATCCACAATCTTCCTTGCCTGCGAAATGTATTTGCAAGAACCCTTTAACAGTGACACATAAAATACATGTCAATGACCCTGGACTGATGCCTGGAATTGTTTCCATGATGGAAATCCAGAGACAGTCATGAAGCCCCAAATGGGGTATTTGAGGGCAGTTACTGTGAGAAGGGTAACTGAGTGCCAGCATGCTGGGGGGTCATGGTCTCACTTCATGACTTATTCTTGATTTTTGTTTACTGAACTGCTGTGGCCGGGCCCCAGGCTGATCTCTCATGGTACTGTTCTTTCCTTCCACTCTGGAAAAAAAGTTCTCATGGTCTGGAGATGTGCCATCACCAGCCTTACCGAAACTGACACCTCCTGTTTAAATTGCAGCACTGGGCAACCCCTTTCTCAGGGCCTGTCTCTGGATGACATGAGAAGGAGCTTCCAGTACCCACCCGTGGACAAAAATGGTGAGCTGCTGCAGCGTGCTCTCCGAGCCCTGGAGCACTGGACAGGTTATTGGGCTGGCACTGGACATGGCACTGAACACTCGACAGTGCTGGCACGGCAGGGCAGGGGCCGGGGGCACTCTGTGCCAGCTGCAGTGACCCTCTCTCTGCTCTGCAGGGTACGTGTCAGACCCCTTGAGCACCATGAGGTTCCACTCCTGCAGCAGCAGCTTGGAGGACAGCAGCTGAGGGAGGGAGGTCCTGCTGCCAGCCCCACCATCGACCTCACCACGTAGCCCTGAGTGTCACACTGCCATCCCTCGACTGATGACACAGCTTTAGTGTTGGTGACAAATGTCCCTGTTCTGCGTTCTGCTTTTGCATCTCCCTCGGCTGACCACCCCGTGCCTTGCAGCAGACCATGTGGCATTAAAAAAAGAGAATAGAGGCAGGGCAGCAGAAGTTGAACTCTTCCTCTAGAAGCAATTGCAGAGTTAATTACGCTGTTATTTTCTGGGGTCTCTTTTCAAAGTAACAAAATTTATCTGTAATACTGTATGTGCAGCAGGAATCAGTTTCCCGCTGATGGCAGGGTTCTGTGATGTTACTGAGGATGTTGTTTTTCTGCAGCCAGGATCCCTGAAGCACGTCTGCAATGGACTGTCAAGCACTGTGACAGACATGAACTGTGGCTGCGTGGTGGGCTCTGACCATGCTTCTGACGCACCTGCCACTACTTCAGTAGTGCTGAAGCAATAAAAATGGGAAGATTTGACTAAGCAAAGCTTAGAGCTTGTTTTCCATTTGTTCTGTTTCACTTGCTGAGAAGCTGAATGGGAAGAAGCTGTTACAGCTCTGTTAGAGCTCTCCCACCACTGCCCCTGGTACCACTGCTCCACGGGCTCATGTCTCAGGTGCAGCTCCATTTGCAGCAGCAGCTGCTGGGACAATAGAAATGTCAGAATAAATACACAGAAAAGCCTGGGATGGGGCTCACAAGGAGACCAGCTGGACCCTCTCTGCAATCTCCCGGCCCAAGAAGTCATGAGATTTCCGTGGAAGGGGCTGAACAAGAGGAACTATAAAGCTCCAGCAAACCACAACAAAACAACATCCAGGCTGGTCTACAACTGGAGGAAATCTGTTGTGTTCTTTCTAGCAGCACAAGCAAGGCTGGCAGTTTGCATGCTGTGAGGGAGGAGGGCAGAGCAGAGGGGGGAAGCTGCATCTGGATGCTGATGAACATTGCCTACGTGACTCTAATTGACCAGATGGTGATCTGCTCCACATGGCCGAGCTGCAGAAGCACGGGCAGGGAATAGGCTGAGGAAAGAGGGTGGACAGAGATTAGGCCTCATTCCTTGGTCTTTGTATTGGCCAGAAACACCAATGGTGCAGAAAAGATCCATTGTCATATCTGAAAAATCAGTTCCAGCATGCATTCTTTTTCAACAGGAATGTTTTTCTTACAAATATCTCTGCATTCGGTCTTTTTCCCTTGCTTAAAGTAACCATGCAGTGACTCTGCATTTAGTGACTGGGCCTGAGAACCAGAAACTAAACTGGATTAGTGAAACAAAAGTGGAGCAAGGAAGCAGACTTCATGTGCATTAATACGTTTGTGTACCCACTGATACCTGAGCTGCTGGTGTCATCCCTGAGCACCTTCTCAGAACATGTTAGAGGGGAACACATGGATAGAACAACAACAACAAAATCAGAATGCAAAACTTTCTGTAGTTTAAAAGCTCTTTACAAAGACAAGTGCTTGCAAATAATTTTAATACTAATTAAAATTCCTGGTTCCTTGAAGGAAACAACGTCTTAGTTAATTGCTCTCTATAGAAGAAAATCAGGCTCGGGGGGGAAAATGTGTTTCATAGGACTGATCAGTTAGTAAAACAAACAAAACTCTGAAAAATGTAAATGAGTAGAATATGTTCCAAAGCAGTTTGTGGGAGTGCAAGTAGCCCGTGCTGTTCCCAGAGAAGCCCCAGCACACCGAAATATTTACCAAGAATGAGGTGCTGAGGGGATTCTTACCCTGCTTTGGAGACCTGCCAGTGCCTGGCAGCTGTAGTGATATTTTAAATTGTTTAACATATCAGCAATAGGTGATCTAGATTAAAACAATCTGGCAGCCAACCAGACAAGGGTTTGGACAGCAGCCAGAAGTGAGCCTGGCATCCCTGCAGCAGGTCCCAGCATTCTGCAGCATGGCACAGCACAGGAGTGCTGGTACAGCATGGCACGGGACAGCTGGGACAGCACAGGACAGCAGGCATGGCATGGCACAGGACAGCCAGCACAGCCAGGACAGCACAGCTGGCACAGCACAGGACAGCAGGCATGGCATGGCATGGCACAGCTGGCACAGCACAGCCAGGACAGCACAGAGGGGCCGCCTCAGAGGCTCAGCCCCCGTGGGCAGGCAGAGGTCGTGCCTGGTTTGTACAGCTGAGCCCCAAACACCCCCAGGCAATTCCCAGCCAGGAAACCCACCTTGCAGCCCTTGTTTCAGACAGATGGATGAGCTGCCCACGCTGTCCACACCCGGCACCCTTGGTGGTGGCTGTGAGTCACCATTCCACGTCTCTGCCAGCAATACCAGGGCTTGGTGCCCAGTTCCAGGAGCTGCACTTTAAACTTTTCCCATCTTGTGTCTGCAGTGCACAGCTGGCATGGTTCTGAGCTGATGAAATGCATCTCTTCAGCTGTGGAATGTCACCAGCTTCCAGCTGTGTGAGACACATCTGAGGCACAACCATCAGGAGCCAGTGACAGGCAGCTGAAAATACCTGACACCTCAGGGAGTGAAGAAAGCCTTCCTGATGAGCCAAGAATGAGTTTTGCCAGAGGCAGCACTGTTGGATAGTTTGCTTTGCTCACATATGCTCACTGTAATAATTAGTCTTTTTTTTCTTTTTGGTGCACATCTTGTTTTTCTCTAAGTGCAACCTACTTTTCACTTTGAAGGTAATTACTAATTAGCACCATATAGGAGAGCAGAAAGGACCATGGGAAGTGTTTCCATATCTATACAATTATGCATTTCTATAGTTTTGCTTATTACCAAACTCCTGTCTGCTCAAATGACAGGGACACCTAATGTTTTGGAAGTCCACCTATGGGATCCTAACCACAGGATTCTTTCCCCAACTGTTACAACCATAAGTGTCACTTACAAATATTTCAAGAATGTTAAATAATGAACTGTCAGCATTTCAGTTCCTTCCAGTCACACTGCTCTTTTCATCAAAGCCTTCTCTGATGCCCTGGGTCTCCTGCAGCCCCTGAGGGGCTCCCAGGGAATCTCTGCAAATGCAAATCCCTGCATCCCTCTCTGTCTTTGCTCACCTGAAACCCTGGGAATGTGTCTGAATGCCCAGGCATGGCCACACCTGCGACCCTGGGCAAGAGCTTTAGAGGGGGCAAGAGCTTCAGAGGGGTACCTGCACAGGGCAGCTTCAGCAGCACAAACACTCAGCCCAACAGCAGTCAGCCCGCTAGCAAGCAGAGACAGACACTGAAGCTCAGGCCCTGCTGCACTGGCAGGAGTTATTCCTAGGGTTAAACCAATGGCACAAATGGAAGGAGCTGTACAGACTGGTACAGGTATTTAATAGGCCTGGGTGAACATGTAGGAGTGGGTATGGACACAGAAAACACAGCAAACACAACCCTGTGAGGCAGTCCTCAGTGCGCACACTGAGCGTACAAATGCAGGCATCTCTAATACAGGAATGTGTCTAGGAGCAAACACACAGCAACCACTTGATCACACTTGAGTTTCCAGTTCCGTGTATATTGATCTGAAGTGACTCACTGCACCAATCCACTCAAAATCCTACTCATTCCAGTGTCCTTTCCCTACTTGAAAATGCAGTTACAGTCCCCCCCTGTGTGGGGCTGAGTCTGCCACAGTCACCAAGCCTAGAGTGCCTAGAGGCCTCTGCACACCCAGCCCCAGGTGCGTGGCCCAAAAGGGTCCATGGGGCCCCAGTGTTGCCAGAGGTGCAGCAGAGCTCAGAAGAGCCCTGGGCAGCAGAGAGGGGCAGCCAGCACCAGGCTGAGACAACTCTAAACTGTCCACCCTCCTGGTAGCCTCCACTGAGCTTCCATGGACCATTTCTGGGGGACTCCAGCAACAGCAGGCCAGGCTTTATGCATTTACAAATGGTTGTTAGAATTGTTCTGATCTGACAACTTTCAACAACAATTCCATATGCCAGAATGCCCTGAAGTGTGGCCAGCAGCAAGCCTGGATCCCTAAGGAGAGGGAAGCCCCTGCCACGTCCCCTGGCACAGGGGGCACTGTGCCTGCAGGAGGGCTCCCCTCCCCAACATGGGGTGGGGAAGATCCCAGGATAAAAGCCCTGCTCACCTGCAGGAGCAAGTGGTGCCTAGGGGAGGAGGGGAAATTCGGTCAGTCCAGTATTTCTCTGGTTTTCAAGAAAAACAAGGCAGACACCTGTGTGACAGTCCTCGTGATTACTGTCTTCCAAAGGAGTGCTGTTTCCTGGGCTGGCAAACACAAGCTTGTTTCAGTTGTCTGCTGCATGCTGAGGAGCTGCTCCAGTGAAATGTGACAGGAGAAAACAGAGGAGTGACATCCCAAACCACAGCCAGCTGAGCGCATGCTGCAGGACACCACACCGAGGGGCTGAAGAGAGCTCAGAGCCGAGTTTCTTCGCCATCCTGAGGCTGTTCTGAGGACATGATGAGTGGGTCTGGGTTTGCACCATCCTACAAAACAATGAGCAAACATCACAGAAAACTGCTGAACTCAGAGCTAGAGGTACTGCTGTGACATCTGCTACAAGGACTTGCCAGAGTGACAGGGAAGCCGAGTGCTCCCAGGGCTCGCCCAATGCCACCAGAGCTGCCCCATGCTGGGCAGGCGACACCGCTCTGCATAGCCGGAGGGAAGGCGGAGGGGCTGTGAGGATTAGTGCCACAGCAGAGGGATGTATTTGCACGGGATTTTGGGAACAGAAAACAACACAGAAGCTGCTACCCAAAAGGATTTATCATCCCTTGACCCAGCTCCCACCAGCAGACATTTAAGGAATGGATAAGTAATGGGACAAGGTGATGCATCCTCTGTCTCTGATAGGAACCAGCCTGGGGACTGCTGGGGGCAGTGGCTGACCCCGCAGGACTCACCAGCCGGGGACTGCGGCTCCTCTCGCCCTCGTCAGCGGCTCCCAGGACACCTGGGCTCCCTCGGACAGGACTGTCCTTCCTCGGCTGCCCGGCCCCAGCAGCGCTCACCAGGACATCCGCCACCTCGCTCTCCCCCGTGTTTCCACAGGAGCTCGGCTGTTCTCCCTCAGCTCTCGCTCCTGCTCCCACCATCCCCTCCTGTGCCATGGCCCCTGTGCCCACCCCGCCAGCCCCGGCCACTGCCGGCCCCCTGGCCAGTGCCGTCTCCCTGGCCAGGGCTCCTCGCCCAGCCTGGCCGCCCACCACAGCGATGGCCACCAGCCCGGGCTCCCCTGCCCGTGTCCCACACAGCCCCTCACCCACCACCCACTGCCCAGGACACCTCCCCTGCCCTCTCACTTTTCCACACCCCAGCCTCCCCTCTGTCCCAGCTGCCAGCTCCTCTGAACCTGCTCCTCCACCTGTGGCCTCCTCTTCACCTCCTGAGCCCGCCTCTGCAGACCCTCCCAGTACCTCTCCTTCGACTTCGCCTTCCACTGCTCTTTCTGTCTCTGTTCTGCTGCCCTCAGATGCGTTTCCACCCCACAGTGATTCTGCTGCACCCTCCTCCTCCTGCACTGTGTCCTCCACCCGAGATGAGCCTGCGGTGACAGGAGCCCCCTGAGCACCCCCCAGTGTCCCTAACCCAGGTGCCACTCCCAGTACAGGACCCTTGTCGGGCTCCACAGACCCTTCCAACGTGTCCTCCACCCTCCGGAGAGCATTCCCTCCCATTTCCCATGCATGAGCACTCTCAAGTGCTGCTGCTCCTGCGACAGCTTTCCCCATCTCCATCCACTCTTCCTCTGACGCTTTCAGCTGGGAAAACTCACTTGCCTTTACAAACCCTTCCCCTCCAGGCATTGCTTCACCTGTTTCCACATCCGCTAGTGCTTCCCGCAGAGCCCCAGGCTTCCCCAGAGCCTCTTCCCCTTCAGAAATGTCTTCTTCAACAGCCTCTTCTCCTTCAGGGCCAGCAGCTCTGGCAATCCCGTCTGCTGCCCCATCAGCATCCTGCACAGCCTCCTGTCCCTCTGACACAGCACCCAGCACAGTGTCCTTCCCTGTAGACCTTTCCTGCACTAAGGACACGGGCTCACCCACCTCCTCCTCTGCTGGCAGCCCTACTGCTCCTTTGAGGCCTTCCTCTGCAGCCTCCTCCTCCTCCTCAGTGCTCCCCCCAGCCGCGGGCACGGCTCTGTCTGCCGCCCATCCTGGCAGGGCCCCAGCTGGCCCCTCTCCCCCAGCTTCTGGCTTTCCCAGTGCCAACCCTCTCTCCATCCCCTCCAGCAGCACCTCTTGGTCCCCAGGTGACACCTCTGAGCCCAGCTTCACCGCCTCCCCTGTTCCCCTTCCTTCGGGCTGTTCCTCTTTCCCGGTGTGCTCCTCAGGAGCGGATTCCTCCGGCGCAGTCCCGGTGCCTGCCCAGGGCAGCGAATCCCCGGCCCGTGCAGCTCCTCCTGCGGCCTCTCCGCTACCAGCATCTCCCTCAGCAGCGCCATGCTGCTCCAGGGCTCGTCCCTGCCCTGTCCCCTGCCCTTCCCATGCCGCTGGTCCTGCTGCCTCCTGCTGCACATCAAGGCTTCTCCTCCCTTCTGCCAAGAAACTTCCATCTGGTGGTGAGAGGAAATAATCAAGCACTGGTTACTCAGCATCAAGTCAGCGTCACACTCTTCGCAGGGTTCGTGCTAAAGGTGCCGTTTCTGCCCAGCAATGAGGGACGGCAACCTGGGCACCCGAAGAGAACTTGCTGTGCTGCTTCTCATCACATCCCTGGGCTCTGACTGTGTCTTTACTACTGCTGTTCTGGCAACTGACACAAAGAATTTAAGTAAAAATGTTGACGCAAGGCTAGTGCTGCCTGCTCTGCCTCCTCCCTCCCTGCAGGGAGCTCGTGTGTGTGCACAACACCTGTAAGCTTGACAGTGACACTCAGAAAGTCAGAAATAGCTGACAAAAGTGAAATATGCACACAAAGAAGAAAGAACATTCAGCTTCCTGCGGATTCTGTAATTATACCAAGGAAAAATACAGAGTTGATTCCTACCCTTGGGAACCAAGGCATTTCCCAAGGAAATGCACACTACCTGGAAGCACATGAAACCTCACTACATTCCTGCTTTCCACAGTTATTTCCCTGGCTCACAGTTTTTTCATGGCCTGGATTCTTCTCCTAGAACCATTTAACTGCCAAAAAAGCATTAATTATACATGACTACAGATGCCAGCTAGTCATCACCTGATTTTTTACAAGTTAGGAAAGGAAGAAAGCACAAGGAGACGTTGATAGCCAAAGGAAAGGGCAAACACTTCTGTTAGAAAACTTCAGGTGAGTAATTCAATCCTTGTCCCTGACTGACAACCAGTCTTACCTCCACTGGCATCATGCTCTGTATTTGCTGTGTTCTTTTCTTCCTCATTGGCACATGAATCACCAGGTTCAGGGTCAGAATTCACAGAATGATCATTTCCAGTTGCTTTTGCTATTTCCTCCTGGACTGGTTTGCAATCTCCAAAAACTATCACAAAGAAAACAGGAAGCAAGAAAGAGAAACCATTAAAGAGCAAAAGGGGAGTAGAAGCCATCCAGCCATCTCAGCTTTAAAATGGTTTAAAATTCATTTTGGACAAATCCTTACACTTGAAACACTAGCAGAGAAACACTGAGTCCGTGTTACGTTCTGAGTGGATGCTGAGCTCACAGCAGCAGCTCCAGGCACTCCCAGTGCTGCACCAGGAAGTAGCACAAAGGCAAAGAGAGCAGCGCAGCCCGCAGAGCCCAAAAGGATCAAGTCCAACCCCAGCCCTGCATAGCACCATCACCCTTCCCTTCAGCCAATCTAACTATTTCTAGATCTCTGGCCCAGTCAAACAAACATGCATCAGGTCAGCTTCTCCAAGCCTTGTTATGAACAAAACTAACCTTGTAGATCATCTTCAGAGTCCCTGTTATCAGAATATCCATCACTTTCATCTTTCTCACTGTCAGAGGCCTGCAGTGCCTTCTGGCATGAGCTTTCAGTCTCCTTTCCACACTCTAAATTATGGTTTTTAACATCTGAGAATGACTCTGACATTCCATTCATTTGATCACCAGTCTGTCCCTCTTCATTATCTTCATATGCTTCAAAATCTTCATCATATTCTAAAATAGAAGAATTGTACTGTGAGACAGGAAACAGAATTCACAATTAATAAAGTTCTTTTTAAGCAGATAGAAGTTAACATCATTAATCTCCTTTTGCCCTTGATTTTTCTCAGTCTTTTTAAAGCCATGAGAGAATCTAAGATCACAGATAGGAATTGTAAGAGCATATTATCATAAAAAAGCATTGTGTTCTTCATAGAGTAGCAAATATACAGCAAAACTACAAGTATGATTAATGCTTTAAAACAAAAATAAATAAAATTACCAGCCATGGAAAGTACTAGAAAAATTTAGAACTGGGCAAACTCCAAAGTTAAATGCAAGAATCTTTTATTACAGAAGAAAAACTGGTTGTGATGGAGAAAAATTACAAGCAATTGAGAAAGATGGAGTGCAAAGTACAAGAAATGTGTGTTGACATGGTTAAATAGCAAAGAAGTGTCTTATAAGCTCAATGAATTTAATGAACTTATGCCAAAGGGCACTGCAGAGGCACTCTGTTATCACGCTGCTCTAACGTGCTCCTCCAGGGCCCAGAGGAAAACCCACTACAAACAAAGCCTGCATAGAATTACCTCTCTATATCCACATTCCGCATTTCAGCCAGGCACTCGCCTGACAAGCTGTGACATCTGACAGATCAGAGCAAGCTGAGCTGGAAGTGATCCTTAAGGATCCTCGAGTCCAGCTCCTGGTCCTCCGCAGCACTTTGCTTGGCTCTGCAGGTACAGACCATCTTGGTGCAGGTGCATTAGAAAAGACTCCCCTTCCCCGCCAAAGCTGTGCTGGGCACACTCCAGGCACCAGCACAGGGGTGTCCGTGATTCCCACCCAAATACAGACCCTGCCCTGCTGCCGCGGGCTCCCTGTGCACGCATTGTGCAGGGAGCACACCTGAACACACCTGCATTGTGCAGGGAGCACACCTGAACACACCTGCACCGTGCAGGGAGCACACCTGAACACACCTGCATTGTGCAGGGAGCACACCTGAACACACCTGCATTGTGCAGGGAGCACACCTGAACACACCTGCACTGCGCAGGGAGCACACCTGAACACACCTACACCACACAGGGAGATTTTACTGCCACTTGGCAGATTTTACTGCTGCCTCCTTTCCTTCCATCAGGGCTTTGAACACACTGAAGTGACAGAACACCAAGGACAGAAATGAAGAGTTCCTGATGCAGAACGAGTTAGGCAAACAAACAACTACCAAGACAATGAGAACTAAGGGAATAAGGAAATTTATTTTTCTCTACTAAAAATCAATTGAGATTCCAATTGCAGTGTTGGCAGTGAGGTCTCCTTAGGTAACTGCCAGAAGGGCAGTTCCTTCTGAAGGAAAAAGGCTTCATTAATCCCAAACACACATCCGGAGGCACTAATAAGTGTCAGATGAGCAGTAACAGTGCTGAGCTGTGAAAGCAAAAATAGGAATAGGAAATAGGAATTAAAATCTATCTGTAAATGTGTTTGTCTCTAAAGAAGATTATGATAAAGAGTAAGTAAAGACAGAGACTGAGTGCAATGCCTCTCCCATAGCTGAGTACACCTTCCACTATCCCAGGTTGCTCCAAGCCCCATCTAACTTGGACTTGAACACTTCCAGGGATGGGGCAGGCACAGTTGCTCTGGGGAATCTGTGTCACTGCCTCACCACCCTTCCTTACTCACTTTCTTGGCTCTTGCAAGCCACCTCATCCTGTTGCGTGGCTGGAAGGGTTTGCAAGAGCCAAACACTAATTTTTTTGCCCAGATACAGACATCACCACATTTCTGATGCCCCAGTCAAAGCTGGAGGTCCGCAATCCCATACCTTCTCCAGAATCACCCTCTCCCATCTCTCATCCCCTGCTCATGTTTGGGAATACCATACCACTTTTACTGGTGTCATCCTCACTCTCTTCACACTCCTCACAACATTGGCTTTCCGTTTCTTGTTCACTGCACTCCTCTCCTGTCTCCGGGATTTTCTCAACAGTTTCCGCACTTGTTTCATGACTCTGACTGTCAGGTTCGGTGAATGACTCTGAATCTTCCCCTGATTTCTCCTCAATGCAGCTGTGACACGGCTCACAGTGCACAGTGTGTCTCCAGAAATACACATCACCATCATCTGTGTCATCCACATCCGTGCCCACGCCCACATCCACACGCTTCCTAGACTTCTTCTTGGGAAGGGATAGCTTTTTGTCCAGACCCATCGCAACAATGCACCTGTAAAATAACAGATTGGGATGTAGCAATTTTTCTTCCTTTGACCAATGGAGGGCAGCAAACATAGTGAGTTCAGCTTGTTGTTAGCAGTGAAACCAAACACCCATCTGCCTCTGCACTGCCACAATGACTCACAAGGAGAAGCCCCCTGAAATCCCTGAGAGCTCCCCTAACACAGATGCAGTTCTTCCTTGAAGGACAAGAATGCTGCCTACACTTACAAGCAACAGCTGACAAACAAAGAGAACCAAAATTTTTACAAGTGGCCATTAATTTGAAGCTGCACCAAGCATTGGCTGTGAAAACAGAACCACTGAGAAAGGTGGACAGGCTCTGAGTCAGACGTGGTCTGGATCCAGATCCTGCTGTAACTCCCAGCAGTGTGATAACTGAGGGCTTGTGGTTAAGACTGATACCCCTGGTGTGAGACCCTGACAGGGAATTCTGTGCACACCACAGGGAAGCGGCTGTGCTGGCACCCCTGGTGTGAGACCCTGACAAGGAACCTCCACCCTGCACCTTCTGTGGGGCACTGAGATACAGAGCAGGCTCTAGACAGCTGGGGCAACCAGAGAGATGAAAGAAGAGAAACAGGTCAGAATCTGTCAAAAGGAAGTCCTTGTGAGCACAGTGTACTTTCTCCATACTTGTAGCAAGGAGGTGCTCCTGCTGCATGGAGAACCCTGAAGTAGCTGTTCTTGCGTCGTGTCTGGGAACGCCTCCTATTCTGAACGCCTTTGTACTCACAGCAACAGCTCAGCCTTTCAACTTGCAGCCCGTTGAGATAAAAGGTGAGGCTGAACGGGAAACCAAGGTACCTCTTGGAGGTGAACTGGAAGGTATCTGCAATCACAGAAAGAAAGAGTTCAAAGAGAAATATTACGCTTAACTGTCAGCCTGTTGCAGCTGCTGCATCTCAACTGCATCACCACAGCCCAGCCCTCTGTGGGCAGGCACGGGGGCTCTCAGGCCTGTTCAACAGTTAGTTAAACTCTACCCTTCCACACACATACCCTGGCTCTTGCCAACCCCAGAATCCCTAGAGCAGACAGCTAGAACAAGTGTCACACTGTCAGTTTGGCCACTCACTGCTACAGCATGACAAAGGCCAGAGTCTCCCAACCATTTTCTGTGTCCAGTTTCCAAGAACACAATTCATCTTTTACTGGTGTGATGGAATTGCACTCACATAAAAAAGATGGGAACTGGGTTCCCGCTATGTACCTTTCCTTCTGGAATAAGAAGCAACATTCACTGATGTATTTTAGCAACTCAGATAACCCCTTTTTAAGGGCAGTTTATTGCTACAACTGGTCTATTAACCATATATCTCTACAGAAAATTAACCTAAGCCACAAGTATTTTGTTAAATCAATTCTCTAAATTCTTCTACCATCATTGTAGAAGTAATTGTAACCTCACTTTCAATCACGGGACAGTAGATCCAGATTTAATGTGGAGGCAGATGGTACAATCTGGATGCATATCTCTTGACCAAGCTGAGATGAAGTCATTCTCATGTCAGGGCAAAGTTTTAGCAAAAAATTATGTTGCCAGAATCAATATGAACTCTCTGATTCTATCCTTACCTCCTTCCAGCAGCTCGCCTTTATAGACACAAATGTTTTCTGTTCCACAGTATTGCTGATAGACTTTGATTTCGTCCTTCCAGCCACGGAGAGACACGTGCTTACTCTTCCCCAGGTATATCATGGTGACTAAGGCGTTGCTGCATAACGGGGACTTGGGGAACCCTCGAGTGTTCTGCAGCAGAAAATGCACAGAAATGCCTTCAGCTTCCAGCTCCAACAAGGGGTGAAAACAAAGCTCACATCTATGCAGCACACACTTGAGACCTCCAGGCTTCTATAACAAGCACAGACCTGATTAAATTGGGAAGTGTTTGTAACATGCAGAGGGTCCGGGATATATTTCCAACTGAAAACTCAATGCACTGAATAGCCTCAAATTGCAGGGACCAGGTTCAATGCCCCATATCATCCCTTCCAGTCCTGGGTTCCCACAACTTTATTTGCAGGAGTTAAAACTGGCTGGAGACAGTGTAACTGATGCAGTGTTCATACACTCAAGGCATTTCACAAATCCCTGAGATTCTAGTGCCAGAGACAGCATCAGATTGACTGAAGTGGAAGGCTTTGAATAATAGTTGCTATAGGTTCTTGTTCTGCACCTTTTTTCTCCCCAACTGATGAAAAACACCAAATGCTTTAGAGACATGCATAGCAATTATCTGTTTTAACAGTTATACATTTCCTTTATGCACACTAGGTACGCACATCTTCCAGCACTAAGCAAACACACCAGCAGGGAATGCAATACACCTGCACGTGGACAGGGACTACTTACCCTGACCAAAGCTTGTTCGTTGAAGGCAGTGGTGGGACGGGCCCACCTCTCCATGGGCAGCCCGTTGGTGAGGGGGCTGAGACGCCCTCTGCGCTGGCGGGGCGGCAGCACGGGCGGACCCCGACGGCGGGTGACAGGGACCCGATACGGTGACACGCCAGCCACGCGCTCCAGGGAGTTCATGAGCCTTGACCTGCCCCGCTGCCTCTGGAAAAATGGTTTAACCAACCAAACACGGCTTTTGCAAAAACAGCTCCCGAGCATACAGATCTGGCCGTGGTCTGACTCGGAGCCTGGAATTTTGCTCATTCAAATATTTCTGCGCTAAACCCCTTTCTTTTAATTTGCAAGGCAACATTCATGTTGCTGGAAAATGTCATCCTCAGAGACAGAGATAGCACAGCACACCAAGCCCTGGCTCCAGCCCCCCTGAGGTCTCATCTCAGACAGAGCCCTGCACAGCCCTGCAGCTCCCTTGCCGCTGCAAAGCATCTCCCCAGAGCAGCCGGTCATCCAGAAACGTCACTTGGCATCAGTTGCACAAGATGTGCTTCAAAATGCTGCTTCCTCATCTGAACAGAGATTTAGTCCTCTTGCAGAATGAAATGAACCACAGCCCTTAAGAGTAAGACATCGCTAGAGAACAAGTTCTGTGAACACTGAATGCTGTGGCTCTGAGTTCTGCATCACGTACTAAGAACTTACATCTGATTTAGCTGTTTTGCCGGTTGTGAGCACTGAAGAAACCATTAAATCACCCATAACTTAAGTAGACATAAACAGAACCAACCAGCAAATTCTTGGAGAAAGAATCATGACCATCCTGATACACAGCAAATTCAGATCAGAAGGGAGCTATTTACACAGCGTCTGCCAGCCAGTGGTAGCAGATCACAGTCCCACCCCAAAACCCTCTCACCCCAAAGAATGCATATCACGAAACCAATTACATTATGTTTTTCTACAAGTCCAAACATCCCTTGAAAGTAACTGCAAATATGTCAAGACCATGTTTGACTCTCATTCTCTAAGCCCACTAGTGTGATTTAGTAGAAGGAATGATCAAAAAAAGGATTTTTTTTCTATTTTGCAGCTGTAGATGAAGATGAAAGCTTGTAGGACTTGCAAGTGAAAATATTCCAAAGTTTTTGGAGTTAACCAGGAACTGATTAACTGCTGCCTCTCTCTCTACATAAGAGAAAATCTACATAGAGGGAGAAAAATTTGTACGCAGGCAGATTTTATACTGTAAAAGGTAAGTCACCATATTTTTCCTCACTGTGACCAAGAACAGGGCATTAGACCAGTAAGACAGTGTCTTGAAAATGAGGTGAAGTGAAAAAGGATAGTTTAAATAAAGTTGATGCCATTTGAAAGGGGTGTTCCCCATCATATACAGTTCTGTGAACTACAGTACTTAAACAATGTTATGACTGTCCCTAAAATGAAATCATTTTCAGAATGAAGTACGGCCTCACCCCACAGGCAAACTGCTGACCGTGTTCCAGGGCACAGCACTCCTGTTTGGCAGCCTTTGGTACAGACCTTGCTGCAGCCCAGCCGGGAAGGGGCGGGAGGCAAGGGAGCTGCTGCACATTTCCTGGAGCTGTGTTTGGTCGCAAGGAACTCTACAGAAGGAGAAGGAGAACAATGACAAAATCTCAGTGTGTAGCTTACAATGCAGAGCAACACCACAAAAAAAAAGAATAGCACTGATGAAGGTATCTGGAAGTGATGGGTGATTTCAGGTACCTACAGGACATGACATTTTCTAGTCTGCCTCCAAAGAGCCAGACCCCTTTAGACACCTCTGTCTGACCATCCAAAACAGCTCTTGGCCATAAATACAAGCTTTTCTAGTGTCTCTTCACCATGCAACCTTGAAGCAAACATAATGAACTCACAGGAAATAGCACTGTGCTATGGACTTCAGTACCAGAGAGAATGCACAACAAAAACATACCTATTTCTGTTCAATATTCAGCTTTCTTTGGACTGTTTTATTTCATGCTTTCTTTGTATTCCCTTCAGAATACCCAGTTAAAATGTTAACACCTAACAGCACTGTTTAACTGAGGATAACTTACCACCTTAGAGTGGGCAGGCTGCTTGGTTTGGCAGCAGCAGTTGTAGTGATGAGGACAATGTCCAACACAACAATCAAGTCCAAGTTCCCTCTGTATAAAGAGAAGATCATTCAGGAGTCAAAAGTTTCTCTTCGATCTGCACCAATTATCATTATTGATATAGAGAACCAGTTGAAACTGAGCTAGCTATCTGTCCTTTGACTTTAGGCTATATTATATTGTATTGTATTATATTATATTTCAAGAGTATATTAACATTCCTTCTTTGCTGATAACAAAGAGCAAAAGCCAGAGCTCCTAGACCACAGCCCTCTGAAATGAGCTCCAGTCTGATTTCATCCCTTCAGCTCTGTTTTCTAAAAAAAACCCCACTATTTTCAGGGCTTTACAACATGTGTAACCTTGTCTATAGCCTCTGTGTCCACTGACAATGCTCAGCATGCTGACACTGGCCTGCCTGAGGTCATGAAGCAGCTAAAAGGGAAAGACTGAAGCAGATTTATCCAATAGCAAGTTTGGGGGGTTTTTCTAGGTTCTGACATGCCATTCCTGCAACACTAGCTTCTGGACATTCCTCTATGACACAACCCACAAACAGGAAATCAGCCTCAAGGATGATCAAGGCCCTAATCCAGAATGATCCCATGGAGAAGCTGATGAAACTCACAGCTTCTAAGCAGCAATCAGCTAGTTCTTCAGCCAGGATAGAGCAGAGACTACGATGGTTCTTTGGAGTGCATGGTGCATGTGGGCAGCGCACACGGATGATTTCTTCCAGCGATTCTCTCACATGCTCCACCTGAAAGAAAAGGAATTTACATCTCTGAGACACTGAACCCAAAGCCAGTGATGTCTGTCTCATTACGTCTGTCTTTCACTGGACAGCTGTGACAATCAGCTGGCCTGCACCTGATGGAACAGCTGGTTAAGGAAGGAAAGGAAATCATGGGAGAATGTGCGGGACAAGCAAAAAGACTTGTCCCCACCTCTGATTCATCTTCCTGCTACCTCTCTCCAGCTGCTCACCCACCACATTCAATTCATGTCCGTTTTTCTGTATCTCACAATTCTTAGTTTGTTTGAAGGATTCTTTTTTTTTTGAATTTGAGTGTACCTGCCACTTCCCTGCTGTGACTGTAGCCTCTCCCCACCTCCTCTTCTCACCAGCCCAGTGCTGGGATGGCTGCCCCACTGGAAACAGACAGCTCTGTCTCTCACCCTCCCCTGCTCAGCCACCTGCCTTTCTCCTCTCCTTTCAGACACAGCTCCGATGAATTCACTGAATGGATGAGGTGAGAATTAAATTACACCGCTGGGTCCAGCCAGGCTCCTGCCTCCCAGCACAGCCACACGGATCAGCTGTCTGCAGGTGTCTTATTGAAGGAAGCAGTTCTGGTTTGTGTTCCAAAATTATCCAAGCCCAGGGTCCCGTGACAGGGTGCCAGCATTGCTGCTTCCATGGGGTCACTTCCTACCACAGGAGTTCCATCAGCAAACAACAATTTCGCAATTTCCATAGTGACCAGTGTCTTTCAGGAAAATCTCCTCCTTTCTTTACCCCATGACCTGCTTATTGATGTATTATTTACAATTTAACAGAGCCGACTTTGTTTCTCAGCTGCTCAGTGAAGCAGCCACCTTCTCAAGGCACTCTTCTCAAACCATTCAGGTTCCCAATACAGAAATAAAATGCTGAGCATGTTCCTGCCAAAATGAGGATGACTTTTCTCATATGAATTCATGATTGCGTGGGTGATTGCATGGGGAAAAGAACTGTTGACTTCTATGGGATTTCCATGACTCTAACTACAGAATCAAGTTCAACCTACATGACACCTAAATGAAGACTCCTAAAACCTCTTTCATTCCCACATGCCAGTTCTGCCAAATCCTGTGGAGAGGCAAACAACCAAACATGTGAGCTCAGTGCTCATGAGCAGTCAAAAGCAGAGAGGTCTAGAATTACCGGGAGGAGAATGTATCTTGAATTATTCATTCTGTTACAGTTCCCCATTTCAAAACAGAAACAGTAGAATAAGAAAAGGTAAAAAAATAGCGCCAGTAATGAGAAGCCTGAATAGCTCAGGTAAGAAAAATTCAGACTGAGAACCTTCAGTTTGGAAAACTGAGAAAGAATGTGAAGAACATATGTAAAACCACAGCTGCCTTGGGGAAAAAAAGAACATTTAATAACTTTTGTCATACCAAGAACAATGGAGCATCGAACAGACATATCCAACAGCAGATACATTTATTACTACACAGAAATGCAAGGAGGTACCAGCTCATGCAATTCATGATTAAATCATCCAACCAAGAACATTGCAGAAGTAGAAGAATAACTAGATTCAGAAATAATTAAATGCATAAATGGAAGCTCCTGAACTTCTGGATAAAAACGAGGGAGATGTAACTGGGGCAGGAACATCCTCTACTTGCTTGTTTCTTGTACTTTTTCATGTCAGAGGCAGAGCATTTGTCTCAATGAATCACTGGTCAGGCTCATGGTTATTACTCAGCACAGACAAAACTGCCAGGTCCCATCAGCACCCAGCAGTGCTCAAGCCTTACCTCGACTGGCTCCATCTTGTCTTTCTTCACACAACATTCACATGTCCCTTTCATCTCCAGCAGATGAGGACGCTACCAAGAGGAAGAGAAATCCCATTATGGGGCATTATGAGATGTCAGTGTGTGCAAGAACTCTTGCTTCTGTCCTGCTTGTCCTATGCCTTTTCCCTGGCCACTACCCTCACTGAGCCCTGTAATAAAACTACTGTGGGTTCAATCTTTTTTCATTTCACCTGCATATAGTCACATAGCCAAGGGAAAAACTGAGCACTGGTAAAGTTGGTAAAGTTGTAGGAACCACCTCCATTCCTGATACCCCACAGGAACGTGCCCAAATTTTGTACTCAGACAATATATATAAACATGATCAAACTGGTTTGTTTTTATCAGGATTTCTTTTAAGCAAACTAGCCCTGTGACTATCATCTCATAACCTGACTGCTGTCAAAAAGCAATGAGAAAGCCAGGACAGTGCCTGCTCTCACAATAGTGTGGTTTGACAACACGAGGCCCGTGGAGTTTCATGCGGGGCATGTCAAGCACACAGACTGTCCTTTATCCCAGCAGAGATAGAACCCTCCCGGGGAGCACAGGGGCACAAATGGAAAACAGTCCAGTACATGTTCCAGCCCCTGGCTGTCGGCAAGGAAACACCTGAGAGGGCTCACACATCCTCAGCAAGGGCAAACCTGCATGTCATGGAGCTTATGAAATATGGCATCAGCCAGGCAGTCCTGGGCGTGTTTCTGGTGCTCCCTCCGCATGGCATTGAGGCGGTATTCCTTCTCGGGTATTATTCTTCCACTCCGTGAGATCTGCCACACACAAACAGAATATTACTGAAAAGGAGAAGATGAAATAAAGTATGTTTTGAAACAATACAATTCCCAGATGAGCACTTCCTCCTCCTGGTTAGTTTCCACCTCTGCGCCTGCCACAGTGCTGGAACTCACCTTCCAGCACTGCATTATCCTGGACCCCGTGAGCTCCAGCAGCCAAGTGGAAGGAGCAGCAGCCACAGTGCTAATAGCTCGGGCTCAGCCTTACTCTTGACAGGCCACTGCCCAAAGGGATGGGAAGGATTAAACAACTGCCTCCCCACTGCACCTGCCTGTGCAATACAGAGTCACACCTAGGAGTGCACCAGTGTTTTTAACAAAAGGTTCAGCATATTCACCTTTACCAAATCCTTCCATTTTCCATTAAACACTTTTGAAAAATAACACTGAAGCTATTTAAACAAGTCAAAGATTCTTACATTTCACAGTGTAATAACCCTAAGTGAATCAATATGATGCTGTAGTTCTGCAAACTGAAATACTTTGCAGAGGGAAGCTCCAACAAGCAGAGGAAATTTGGAAGAAAAGCATACAAAACATTCTGAATTGAATGTGGAATTGAGGGAAACTTTTCAGTCTCACCAGTCCTGCTTTCTGAAGATGTCGTCTTATCCTGGCATTGCTGAAATATCCAACCAGATGTTTGTCTGTAAGACTGTTATAGGTTTCAAGAAATCTGCAATTTAAAAATGGAGATGTTTCAAATCCCCTTGACTGACAAATTATTACAGTTTAAGTTAAACAGACAATACTACCCAATAGTTTGCTACACAAAATGCTGCCTTGGTAAAAATCATCCTGAACTTGGTCAGATAAATGCCCATTAGATTATGTCAAAGCAATATCTTGTGGCCTCCTGGAAATTCATGTCAGAAACGCGTGACTTGTCCCTAAGGCCAAGAACTGAGTGTGGCACAGCAGTGCCACCAGTGTGGCATGGCACCGACAGCCCAGCCCTGGCAGCTCCACCAGCAGCTCCCACAGCAGCTCCTGGGGAATAAGCCCTGACCATGGGCAGGACAGGGATGTGCCTGGAGCTGGATTCCAGCTGCACTGACACAGCTCCCCGGCCTCTCTGCCAGGGCCCTGCGGGAGGCAGGGACACCTTCCTCCATCCCAGGCTGCTCCAAGCCCCATCCGAGCCGACCTTGGGAACTTCCAGGGATGGGGCAACCACAGCTTCTTTGGGCAGCCTGTGCCAGGGCCTCACTGCAATCACCACAGCTACCAAAAATCAGAGTTTCAAAAAACTGAGCCTCAGACATGAAAGTTGAACAAAAAAACTGAAGCATCCGTAATTAGCAGTTATATTTTTCAACTTTTCTTAGCACAACCATATCTTACTTCACCCTCTGGAAAACAGGACAAATAGAGAAGTCAGTAACACTAGGATGCAGTTTGTAATTCTCTAAATCCTTTCACATTTGTACGGCTTACACTCTCAGGTACATGTTGCATAACACGTTGAATACAATGTTCAGCCTGGCCTCTGGGCGCTCTGGGCAGGATGTGCTGTAGTTACACAAGAGACTGATCTCTTTTGTTTTCTTTCGCTGTAGATTTAAATGCACTGTGCTTGTACTACATCCCTTTCAGCTGGATAATTCAGTTTTATGTCTATTGCTAGGCTGATTTGCCACACACAAAAGCATATTCAAGGAAAGAAAGGACAAATTTTTTAAATTAAAGAGATCATGGATTTACAGGAATTTCATGTGGGGCTTCACAACAACCTGGTAGCTGCCAACAATAAATTAAACTTTAAACAAACAATGCAGGTTACCCTTTTATGCCTGTCAGTTAAACACTGGTATGATAATAACTGTTGCTGACTCTTCTAATTCAGAGTTTGCATTTACAATCACCAGACTCCACCAATTTCACTAAGTACTCATTTATGGTATCACCTAGCAACTGCATGTTGAGGCAGAGGAGAAACTCAACGCGACTCCTTTTCATTCACTTCCTTCCATCTAAGATATCCTGGACCATATCACTAGTTAAAATGCAGCTCCCACCTGAACACAGTGATGTGGCAATTTCTGTTTCACCAAAGCCTCAGAACATTTATTTTCTCATTTAAATTATGAACAGGTGGCCCTCAAAAATGCTGAATTAAATTCAAAGTTCAAAAGGGCATTAGAAGAAATAAGGAAGTGTGTTGGGCCTGAACCAAAACCCGTTAAATCACTGGAAATAATGCAGGTGGACCCAGCGGGGTCGGGCCGTGCCATGGGGCCCAGAGCAGCCCCACTCATGCCCTGGAACACCCTGTGGCCACAAATGCTGGCAAGGAGCAGCACCTCGGGGATGGCCAGGAGCCCTCCAGCAAAGCAAGCACTAGTCCTGCTCAGTCTGCTCACTGTATCCACTAAAGGATAAGATAAGTTCTTGTCTGAGCTATTTTGTTCAAGATTCCAGTATTGAAGAACCACACACAGAAGTCACCTTTAAAACCTCTGCAACAGGCAGGAGTGCAGAACTGACAAAATCCGTGTTAGGAAAAAACACAGCAAAGGGAAAGCACCAGCCTCAGACAGCTCTCTACAGCCTGTGTGTCACAGCAATCACATCCCTTCTCCGGGTATTCCTGGGACTCCTTTTCCTCTGCCCATTTATCCTTTTCATTCATCTCTCTAAAAATGCTGGGATTTTATTAGAATAGCAGGCAATTTTCCTGGCACAGAACCTAAACTGACTGATGTGTAGATTCTTGGAGTATGTCTGAAGCTCTTCTCAAGATGAGTGTCATGTTTGTTTCTCTGGCATCACAGCCAGTGACAACATGTCACTCTTAGGTCAGTAATTTCATATTTAAGGTTATTTAGAATTCTATGATGCTATGATCATTGACACTATTATTTATTAACAGTATATTTCTTCTCAGCTGGCAGCTTATCCAAGGCACTACACTCCGAGCCAGAGCTGTGTACCATAGTAAACTTTAAGACCACTCTCACTCATTTGAAGGATATCAAGACAAACCCACAGCAGGCATCCTATGTGTTTTGTAAAGCAAATCTTCACAGTTAATATTTCGCAGTGCAATTAAATCAGTATCCACCAAATAAATGATGTGAGAGAGCACAGAGGCTTCAGTTCTTAATTGGCAGAGTCACAGGGGATCATGTCCGTGCTCTGTCTGCCATTCTCCCCCAGAGGAAGCCTTAAGCCTCACAACCAGACACGGAACTGGGAGCCAAAGGACTGTTCTGCTACTGATTTCTTGTGTGGCCCAGGAGCAAGTTCTACCTCTGCTTCCTTACTCAGATCATTGCCCACTGTACCAGGATGGTCCAAATTGTGTCATAGAGACCTGCAGAGATTCTCTGCTCCTCTGTTTGTCTGTGACATCAGCTCGGGGGAGTACGGATTCTCTGAATCAGCACCTGCAGCTCCGAAGGCAGGTAACCAGGGATCATCTGCAGCCAGCACCCCGCTCCCCGCGGCTCCACCACCCCCGTGCAGAGGAAGGCCTTACCCGAACGGGAGAGCCGGGGTCCCGGCAGGCTCCCCGCAGCCGGGCAGGGCACAGGCTCCCCGGGGTCCCTTCGGGCAGCTCGGGGCACCCCCAGCCCCCCCTCTCTCCCCGAGCTCCGGTCCCCCCGGGCTGCAGGTGTCGCCGACCCTGTCACCATCCCCGCGGAGCTGAAAGGCCGACACGGACCCCGGACCCCGCCCCACTCACCGGGGCTGCGGAACGCTCATGGCAGCGGCGGCGGCCTCGGACCAGCGCTGTCCCCGGCACCGGCGCTGCTGCCGCGTCCCGGGCGTCGCCAGGAGACGGGAGGGAAGGAGGGAGAGAGGGAGGGATGGAGGGAAGGACGGGAGGAAGGGCGAGACGGGAGGGACGGAGGGAGGGATGGAGGGATGGAGGAAGGGAGAGACGGGAGGGGGCCGGTGCTCCTCCCGCCGCCCCAGGATCACAGAACCCCAGAATTGTTGAGGTTGGAAGGGACCTCTGGAGAGTGCAAGTCCAAGCCCCTGCCAAGGCAGGGTCACCTGGAACAGGTGACACGGGAACGCGTACAAATGGGTTTGGAATGTCTCCAGAGAGGGAAACTCCATACCCTCCCCCGGCAGCTCTTTCAGAGCTCTGCCACCCTCCATGGAAAGAAGTTCTTCCTCATGTTGCGGTAGAACTTCTTGTGCTTTCGTTCATTCAGGCTACTGCTCCTCATCCTGTCGCTGGGCACAACTGAACAGAGCCTGCACCAGTCTCTACAGCCCTCGGAAATGAGTGCGCTGGTGAGATCCCCGCTCCGCTCTCTTTTCCACGCTTACCACGCTCACCTGGTGCAGTCTCTGGGCGGCAAAGAGGTTTCAGGTGCAGCGCACCTCCCGCCTCTGCGACCCTCGGCCGGACCCCCTCTCGCCTTTCTTTCCCGAGGAGCCCGCAGCTGACCACAGGCTCCAGCTGGGATACTGGTCCTGCAGCAATGCCGGACTGGGAGGGGAAGGAAAAAAGGAAGGAAATATGGAAANAGGGGACGAGGGGAATATAAGAAGAAAAAGAAAGGGGGGAAGAAAAGATTAAAAATACAAGTGTGAAGAAGGCATTTTCATGCAACACAGACCCAGGAACTTAAAAATATATAATGAGGTGACAGGATGCACTTCCAAAATCAATCCTGATTTCCATCCCTCAGTCCAGATGACAGGAAGCACTGAAATGTCCATTGGTAATGGACACATGCTTTACTGAAATAAAGGAGATACAACCGCCTTTCCATGCTCATTTCTCCCTTCTTCCTGCAATTCTTGTCCCAGTTGAAGTACAAACTCACAAGATAATGCTTCCAGGGGCCAGAGTGACTGATCTGAGCAGAGATACCTGCAGTGAGGAAGAGCAGGGACAACCTTCCCTCCTGATGCAGCTGTTCCAAAATGTTAGACTTCACCATCCTCAAGTGTTCTGTGGCATGATCCACCCACACTCAGTATTGATCTGCCTTCTGTAAAGGCAGCAATTATTAAGGACATCAATATTCTCTTGATATTTTATCTTCCTAATTCTCTAATTAAAGCCTCAAATTAACTTATTATATCATCCTGCAGCACAGGAAGAAGTCAGGAACAGACACAGGACAATTACAATAGAGAGGCAATTACAGTTCTGATGACTAGAAAATGTAAACAGCATTTATTTGGGGCACAATGAGATTAACCAAGAGCAGCTGCTTTTCAGAACAATTCCACTCTTCTCTGTTTTACAAACACATAGAACAGCAGTTTCCAGCCCCTTGCATTGTACACAACTCCTCACTTTGAACCCCAAACCTCTCTTGCAGGTGCCAAAGTCAGCACAAATACAAGAGCCTGTTCAACCCTTCCAACCACTCACGGCAGCATCAAGCAGGCTGCAGCTGGGAACCACTGCCTCCAAAATCCCATCCAGTCAAATCAGGAGGATTCTCAACAAACTGAGAGAATTATTCTGCCAAATTCAATGGTCTGTGGCCCCCATTCTCTTCCTCATCCTTTTCTGCACTGCCAAGGGGCAGCATGTCCCAAAAAGAGAGCCGAACCAGGATGACATTCTCTAGATGGATGGCTTGCACAAATCAGATACACCTTAGTTCTACCTCATTAGTTCTATTCACAGAACTTCTTCCAA
Organism: Bombycilla garrulus; assembly: GCA_013400315.1. Classification (NCBI taxonomy): domain Eukaryota; kingdom Metazoa; phylum Chordata; class Aves; order Passeriformes; family Bombycillidae; genus Bombycilla; species Bombycilla garrulus. The sequence continues at coordinate 185,069 of VXBU01013747.1, read as the reverse complement.
AATTAAAAAAAATCCTTCCATTTATACATTTATACAATCCATTGGAAAGAAGAATAAACGTTATATGATATTCCCAACAAATCAGGGCCAGTCCGGCTGTGCCGTTCTGCAGGTCAGCTGGCAGAGAGCGGCGACAGTGTGGTAACACAGAACTGCTCTGACACCTTCCGGTGACAAACTCTATTACAGCCACGGCCCCTGGGACAGCAACCGTGAGGACACACCAGACTTGCTTTGAATTTCTCCTCTAAACATCATCCACCATGATGGCAGCACTAGGCAAGAAAGGAGCCACTGCAAACCATCAGCCTCTCAATCACGTCATAGACCCCTACCAAAATAAGACTGAATTAAAAATAATTTAATATTTGAACACCGAATATAGAGAAAAGGCATATACTTTAATATGCACATCATCTCCATAATCATATCCATCATTAACCATTACTTTTCACCTCTGTTCAGTCCTTTGACATTAAAAGATGTTTTACTTTCTCTAACAGCATTGTCAAGAGGATCAGCAGGTTCCCAACATGGCACCACTGCTCAGGCTACTTTCTGCTTGAGAGACAACAGGAACAGTCAGCACCTTTCACCTGGATAATCAGCTGAGACACTACCTACACACATCACTGACACCAGGTGAACCCCTTAAATCTTCACATAGAAACACAGCTCCCTACTCCTGTGGGAAGTGTTACAAACAAGGAAATCAGCTTCACGGCCCTGGGGCAGCCTGGAGGGAGGAAGGACCCCACTGCACCTTGGCAGACAGGGTCCCAGCCTTCCCACCGCTGGGCTGGGCTGGCCTTGTCCTTCTCTCCCAAAGCAGCTTTCTGAAACCACTCACTGAAACACTAAATGGAAATCATTAACTCCAGAAACATTCCATCATCTTTCCTGGCAAAACCATCTGTTGTACAATGGATTTAAGGTTTATGAGAACAAGACACAATGAAATGATCCCAGTGTAATGGCAAAGTGACCCCACGCAGACACCTGCACACAAGCCCTGGTGCTGAGGCTGTGCCTGCCCACTTAGCAGCTGAACTGAGCTCAGGAATGTCACAGGAACTTTCTGTGCCACAAAAGCAATGCAGCCTCCACTCTCCATGCACCCAGGGATCCGGGAGACTTTAATAAAGGTCACGGGAAGCACTGAAATCTTCCCAACCAGCCGTTTACCGTGCAGGAATCAGCTGCTTCAGTCACGATCATCATTCCAAAGAGGCAAATCCTAGCAGGCAGCTCCAGAGTGACAGTCCCTCCGGGTGTGCCAGGACACCATCACCTCAGTCTTAGAGTCACACACAAGGAGAACTGCCTCTGCTCCAAACAGTTCACGTTTGAGACATTCTGCCCGTCTTTTGAGCTAGAAAGTGAACTATTTTGTCAGTAAAAGCTTTTATTTCAAGTAAATTATGTGACAAAATGTGAGTACAAATTTTGTGGCTAAAAGAATTTACAGTTCTAATTAACACACATGGTAAGTTATTTAATTTTGTGTATCTGTAAAAAGCAGGTTCATTCTATGTTACCTACAGTGGCTTCACTCTGCCCTCACATGGACCGTGATACCAAACCCTACCAATACCCTGCAGCACAAAGCACACCAGCAGAGAAAATTTATTATTTCCACATCAATAAAAAAAAAGCTACCAAAATTACTTTACAGTAAATGCAACTCTGCTCATTACAAAAAGATGTTAACTAATTTATCTAAGTGAGCATTTTCTGCTACTGTCCAACATGATCAAAGGTAAGTTTAGAGCATACGTTCAGTGAACCATGTAAGCAAAGGTGCAGTTAGAACAGCTACAAAATAAAAGGAAAAAGGTGCTCTCCTTTACGGAAGGAGCACCATCTTCCCTCGGGCACCACTGCTACAGATAATGTCTTCATGAGCCTTGGCTACTTTCTCCAGAGGATATTCCAGGCCCACAACGGGTTTCAGCCAGCCAGCTTCTATGCCATCAAGGATTGCTGTGGCGCATTCACGCCTTTCCTCCTGCATGTAACAAACACAGTGTTTATCACAAGGTCTTTGCATTTTAGAACAGTATTGACAATTTATGCAAGAATTAAAGCAAATTCCACAACCTGAAAATATTTTATGATGATCTGAGATTGAATCAAAACATAAAGGAATGAACTAAAAAGTTTGTTACAGTGAAATTATTCTTTCATTCCTACAAATAATTTTAACTGTAAATAGAGGGGTCCTGGAAAAAGCCAATAAAGCATACTTTAAAACAGAAATGTTTCTTACCTCAGATGCAAGAAACAGACTCACTCCAATGATGCTGGACTCCTTGCTCATTGTGTCCCTTGGGTTTATCTCGATGCGCCCTCTGCAGCCCACAACCTGCCCAAAGGAGTCCAAAGCATCGAGTCAGAGCTGTTCAGTGTGATGTGAATGCACAAAACCAGGGACACGAGCACCCATCACCTTCCTGCTCAGGGACACGAGCACTCGCTGTCCCCCTCCTGGCCCAGGACACCAATACTCACCATCACCCTCCCTGCGTGGGACAGCAGCTGCAGGTCAGCATCCAGGTTGACATTGGAGAGCATTTCTATGATGATATCAACTCCCCCTGGCCCTGTGCACGCCTGTACAGGACACACAATGTGATTTTAGTGCTTGGGTACCACCATTCATTTCAAACACTATAGAAAGTATCTGTTCTACAGCTTATTGTCTAAATTTTCAACACAGCCTTCGTTCTGCAGCTGACAGCTAACGAGCTGAACTGTAGCACATTTTGCTGTGCTCACTCATGATGTGATCCCACACTGGAATTTGCTGAATGTAAGAAGTTCTAAATGCCACTGCCTGTGAAGAAAGCTCGGCTCTTCCAGCCTGAGAAAGATTTTCCTTGTGCAAAAATGAAAAAAGCAGTACACCACTGCTCCTATATAAATCTACTTTAAAGTCTTCTGCAAGCAACTGTCCACATTTTGCTAAGAACAACACGACCTGCATTCTTGAGTGCAGACACATGCCTACCTTAATTCTCTCCGTGTAATTCGGGTCTCTGTGATTGAAGGCTTGGTGAGCACCATTTCTCAAGATCACATTCATGCCCTCCTCCGTTCCTGCTGTACCCAAAACCTTCAAACCACAAGCTCTGGCAATCTGACATGCTGCTAGTCCCACCTGAGGGGAGAAAAAAAAAACAAAAAAAAACAAAAGAGAAAATTATTTTACCTCTTCCCCTAGAATTTTAAATTTAAAATATTCTACCAGCAACTTGCTAGTCTGGTAATGTGTTTTTTAGCCAGTAATTTGGATCTTAAAGACAGCCATATACTCTTTAAACAAGAAAATATATTTACAAAGGCATGGTAAATTTTTGAGGTTTTTTACTAGCTATCAGCATTTGACATACATCAATGTAGAATGCTCAGTATCTGTCAAAGCTGGGCCATATATTTTTGATACAAATCTAAGGAAATTCTTCTCTTTGCAGAACCACCTGCTATTAATAACAGCATTATACATCACAAAGAAAATCTGCGGGTACAAATTTTATTGACACTACTTCTTTAGAAAGCAGATGCTCAGTGTCTCCTACCAGCTTTGCACTCCAGTAAGAACAGAAGCACTAAATTCACTTTATGAAAACTAAAAAAAAAAAAAAAAAAAAAAAAAAAAAAGTTAGGATGCTAAATTCTAGTATCTCAGAATAAGATATGAATTCATCTTTTTGTTGTCTAACAAATAATTAAGGAAACCTGGCCTGTTCACAGCAGCTGTTTGGTGCATCATCGAAAGATGTGACGAAACTGAGCAAGTGCAGTGTGGGAGATAAACTAGAATGTTTCATAGAGAGAGATCTAAAATAAGTTTGTCATAAAAACCCAAAGAAAACTAGAAGTGCAATTTCATGTAGTATCCACTTTATATATAGCAGTACCTTTCCTTGTGCAGCCAGCTGTTGGCTCATGGGTAAAACCATCCCAGAAATGCACAGGCACCCTCCACCGGTCACTTATTCTCAGAGGACTGAGAACAACTCCTGCATGTTGGAAAATTAGAGCTTGCTGCTATCAGTGATAAAACTTCCAGACCAACCTGCAGCAGACACCTGTTCAGTGTGATCCCCTGACTGGGGATCTCACACCAGCACTCCTGCAGTCTCAGTTATTGGGAATAACGGGGTTTGTTCTAAGAAAGTGTATCCTAGAGTATCTGAAATAGAAACCCAACCTGCTAATCTATTGATATAATTTGACCATAACTCACATTCCAGGAAGAAGCAGAAGCAAGGCCAGAGAGCAGTGCTCTCCACCACCTGCCCCTTGGAATACTTACCCCCCCACTGGCACCATGAACCAGCACACTTTCCCCTGCTTTGGCACAGCCTCTGAGGGAAGAGCACAAGAAATATTGGCACTGTGACTGCAGCACATGCTGATTGAGTATGGGGCTGCAGATACTGACATCAAATCTCACTGTTCACACGGCACAGTTTCCAATTTGTGTTCCAATTATATTCCAGTTTATGGCTAAACACATATCATAAGCCTTTTTGGGAGAACAAGGAGGCAAAATAAATCCTGTGATTGACTTGAAGCACCATGCAGCCAGCAGCCAGAGAGAGCCTGATACTGAGCCTCAGTTCAGGATTTTGGCCTGTCACAGGAAAGCAGTGATTCTGCTCCACAACATCTGTGGATGTTGCTTGCTGAGGAAATCAGAACTATTGCTCTTTTTTCCCCCAGCCAGAATACCAGTGAGTACTGAAAGGGAGTCACACATTTTATTCCATGAAGCCTTTCCAGGTAGGTTCTCCCAAGAAAAAAAGACTTAACAGGAAAACACAGACACAAGCTTCTAGATCACCATTATTTGACAACTCCACCAGTGTAACGTTTTTAAACACTTCCCATGCACCAACCTCCCCATTGCACAGGGCAGTGAAAGTATGAACTTTGGTACTGTAAATATCAAAGACTGGAGAGCACAAACATGGACTTGGTGCCTTACTTCTGGAAAAGGGCCCGATAGGCAGTGAAGTAGGGCACGCCAAGTGCTGCTCCCTGCCTGAAGTCCAGTTTGTCAGGCAAAGGGAAGACTCTGTTGGCTGCAGCCACTGCATACTCTGCATATCCTCCAGAAAGCGTCTCAAGGGTGAAAACTCTGTCACCTTTCTGGAACGGAGGGAGAGAACACAGAGAAATCAATCATATCCCTTGTCCTTGATAAACATTAAGCAGAGGTTTAGGCTATTGCCAACAGCTCTCCTATCAAAAATAACTAATTATATTTGTCAAAGAATTTTTTTATAAATGCTGATGCATACATTGCATCAATGCAACACAAACCATTTAATTTCTTGTACTTAAAGCTAAGTATCATAATTATTACCCCACCCTGCAGTGTAACACACAAACCTACTGCCTCATTAACGTGAACCGTAATGAACTCGGACTGAAGTGAGGAATTCCATCCACAGATTCCAAATGCAAACCTCAAAAGCTCTTACAAACACAAAAGAAACATCTCTAAATTATTTAAATGTGGAATTATGTATCCTCTTAATGTACCCTAAGACATCTCTCATTCAAGCCAAGAGTATCACAATTGTCAGAGGAAGCAAAAAGTCATGCATAGCAAATACAGCAAACTGCTGATAAGAAAATAGGAACAAAGATGATTCTTCTCCCTTGATAACCCAGTCTCTCAGGTCTCCCAAAACTGTTACATAAATTACAGATCAGGAAACTCCAGCCCAATTTTACCTACAATTCTTATGTTTGTTTGGGACCAAACATCTAATGACTTAAATGGCAGAACCAATTTCAAAACTAAACTGATGTCATAGATACCTTTTAGCAAATTGATACTTGCCTTCTCCTGTCCCGAGACTTTCTCACTGAGAAAGCCAAGTAAAATTACTTGACAGGAGTAATAGAGTATTTGAACAGTTTTACCAACTAGTAACACAATTTATGGAGCTTTACAAGAAAACAATTTCCATTTCTCAAATACCTTACCAAAAAAATTTCAGTTCTGCCTGAAAAGTTACTACCCCCAGCAAGAAGCATCCAATCCCAACTTTTTCTGCAATGCCAGAAAAAATAGCACTAAATCCCAACTTTTGTACACCAGATATCACTGCCCTAAGCAGTCAGACCTCTGAACTCCAGGAGGGCACAAGCATTCCTCACAGCAGTATTTGCCAGGGGGATCCCACTGTGTGCTTTTACCAGTCCCCCCTTCAAGGATTACATGATTATAAGTAACAAAACAGCTACAGCAGCATGGAAATCAGCCAAAGAGCACCCAGTAAACAGCAGTGAATTCTGCCCCAGTGTGTGAATACCTTGAACGCAGTCACGTGCTCCCCAACACTTTCCACCACCCCAGCCACATCCGAGCCAGGAGTGTAGGGTAAAGCTGGTTTCCTGGCGTAAGTCCCAGAACGAATGTATGTCTCAACAGGATTTACCCCACAGGCCTGGACTTTAATTAACACCTAAAATAAAAGACACTTCGTAAGCAATAACCAAAAAGATTTAGCCCTTGAATTCATGGCACAGCATTGTAGCATTTTTACTGAATTCTCAAACAGCCTCTGTGACAACACAGTGTCAAACTGAAGCTAGTGTCAGGAAAATCTTGATGTGGAATACATACACCACAGAGTAAAGAGCCCACATTTGTTAAGCATGGTATCTCAAGCAGTATGAACACACTGATCAAACCCCACACACTCCAGGTGAAGGGTTCTGGGTTGCATCCCTCATTCTGTCCTGCAGGCAGGACATGCATTATCACTATTTCATTTACACGTCATTATCACTTGTTAACATTCTGTGCTGGTTTGAGATTAATTAACATTTTAGTGGGCAGGAAAATTGTCACTATTTCCCTTCACAGAGCTCACAGATACCTGGTTTTCTTTTGGAACAGGAACTGACACATCTGACTGGAGTTTAAGCACTTCAGGGCCACCAAATTCAAACACTCGCACCGCTCTCATCACGCTCCTAGTGGCTGCCATGGCGACCAGAGGATCTGCTGAAAGAAACAGTGAGAGCCCTGGTACCTGCAGAGACACCTGCAGACAGCGCCGGGAGCCGGCACAGCGCGGGGCGCAGGGCGGATCGATCCTGCGGTAATGAACCGAGCAGAGGGACGGACGGGGCGGGGCAGGCCCCGAGCACCTCCCGGGTTCCCGGGCAGGATGGAAAACATCCCGGGCCCGCGGGGCTACCGTCGGGAACAGGCGCCGGGGCCATGCGGCCCCAGCACGACGGGCCCCGACCAGACGCGCCCCGTGACACGCTCTGACCGCCCAGGCCCCGGCCACAATCACACCTGCGCCGCCAGGCCCCGCCCACAATCACACCTCCGCCGCCAGGCC
>VXBU01013747.1:120900-176992 GCA_013400315.1 Bombycilla garrulus | reverse complement strand
GTGACGGTGGGTCCGGGACGGGACCGGGGTCACCGTGTGACGGTGGGTCCGGGACGGGACCGGGGTCACCGTGTGACGGTGGGTCCGGGACGGGACCGGGGTCACCGTGACGGTGGGACCGGGCTGGACATCCTGGGGATATTTGCCGGGTGTTGGGATGGGGTTTCTCCCACCGCGGGTGTTGCTGCCGGGGAGCTGCAGCTCCCGCTGTTCCCGGTGCCCCTTTGCCTGTTCTCCAGCCGGTTGCCGGGGCTCCGAGGCGCTGCTGCCGGAGTCCAGCCCCGCGCCCAGCCGGGCTGAGCGCACGGACCAGCTCAGGTCAGCGTGGTGTGAACGGGCTCATCCCTCAGGGGATGCTCTTTGTTCCCAAGGGCCGTTCTTGCGGCAGCACAGATCCCCCCTCACCGGGCTGCATTTAACGGCTCCTGTCCCTCCCTAGGACACGGACGGCACGGGCATCCAGAAGAGGAACTGCACGTGTCTCCTGGTGACGCACGAGCCGTGTGTCAAAGGCGATGTGGTGAGAGCACAGCGTGATGCAGCCTTTGTATCTCCTCATGGAAATGCTTCTGGTGTCGTGGAAAGCACGTCGTGTCAGACGGTTCTTATATCTGCTACTGAGATGAATCGATACTCTAGTCTCAGAATTAACTTCTCCTTAGATGTGTTGCTTAATAAATTCTTCAGACCTGTTTTAAGAGAATGCTTTTAAACTCTGTAAAAGTCTCTGCATAGTTATAAATGCAGCTGGAAACTTACGTCATTTCTTACTGTCATATTTAAAACTCCTGAGCTAAAAAAACTCTTGATCCTGGCTTGCTGTGCTAGCAGACAGACTGAAAAGTGGTGTATCAGGGAATCTCTTATACTGCATTGTTAATTTAGTATCATTAAGTCCTCTGAAATTAAAAACTTCCATAGTGCAGGGTTTTTCATTTTTAGTATGCTTTCAAAACAATCTACTCTTTGCATGTGTTGCTTTGCCCCACAAAAGAAACATTTTCTCACTCAATTCATAGTTCACTTTACCATACATATACATTCTCACACATGCACAAAAGTCTCCTCCAGAATACTTGTTTTCATTTGTATTTGTTCCAGCAAAGCTTGCTAAAATTTCTATCAGAAAATTTCAGGCCAAGGAGGATGCTGTAGAGTGTTGCTAACTCTTACAAGAGGAAGCAATCTGATTTTTGTATCAATATTTTCATGTCAATTTTTCCAGATGACAGCACTAGAGAAAGCTACTGGTGATGCTGTGTTCAAGTTTGAACCGTTTGTTCTTCATGTGCTGTGTCGGGAGCTGCAGGATGCACAGCTGCTGGTAAAACCACATCAATACAATGTGGCATTGCTGTTCTCTTACATTCCTGCCTGTAAAAATAAAAGTATTGGCTCCTGGGTAAGCAGTTGCACTTAGAAACAGTCCCGGGTGTTTTTAATAATTAGGGTAGTAAAGTAAGCTGATGAAAAAACCCAGCTTTAACCTTGTTGAGGGTTTTATTGCACTTAGAAAAATGACTCACCTGCAATTCAGCCTTGCAGCTGAAGCAGACTGCTGCCTGAACCACGCCCTGAGGGGCCTGGGCTGCTCTCACTGCCTGACAGGGAGGGGTTTAGGTGGTGCTTTGCTACCAGCCAGGGCTTTTGGCTCCATTTTCAGTGCACTGAATGGTGCCTTTACCTTCTGCTTTCCCAGTGTGACTGAGGAGAGCCACGTGCTGGGCTTGTTGTGCCCTGGGTGCACAAGAGCTGAGGAGCTCATGCAGTGAGCAGCTGCACTCTCAGCTGTACACGGATGGCACGGCTCTCTGTGAAGTTCCAGCTCATTGGGGCAAAACAGTTCAAGGCCTGGAGAGAATGTTACACATCTTCTGCACTGGTGGATTCAGTCAGGAGCCACCATGAGCCTTTGAAAACCACCCACTGTTTGTGGGTTTCACCTTAAAAAGTATTCTAATGTAACTTTTCTTTAATAAGTCTAGGTAGATATTTGAATAAGTTATTTGAAAAACTGAGATTGTACGTTGCACTGCAACCCATCCATAAATATTTTTTGCTGTGAAACTGTACAAGATCTGTTTAAGCATTTATTTTTTCTGCAGCATTCAGTGGCTATTGACTCTGGGTTCAGGAACTCTGGTATTACAGTTGGCAGAGGAGGAAAAATTACAATGGTAAGGACTCTGCTACTGTAAGGGATGTAACAAAGTTACATTGGTTTGTTAACCTTGATTTTTGTGCAAGCCAAGACCTGACTGATGCTTAAGAGCTGTCACAGGGCATGCTATAGCAACGAAATAGCTTGCTGCTTTGGGTGACAGCAACCTAAATAATCCTATGGATAAGCAGGTTTTTTACTATAATGAACTTCCTATGTTATTTAAATAACCTTCATAAACTAAAAAACTTTATTCCAGGTAAATGATGTGTGTGTTTCCAGGCTGTGCGGAGCACTCACTGCTTAGAAGTTCCATTGAGCCACAAAGGGAGATTGATGGTCTCCGAAGAATATATTGAATTTCTGGTACATGTAGCCAATCAGAAAATGGAAGAAAACATAAGGAGGATTGACAGGTTTGTAAGAATACACCAGTTCTGTTCATAACATCTAATTTTTCTTCAGTATTAAGTAAAACGTAAACCACTTTTCTCCCCTTGCATGTTTTGATTACATTCAGAAAGCATTCGTTTCTCAGAGTAATTTGCAGATCTTTAGCAAATCTATAAAAACAATAACTACAGAATTGTTTCTGCCCAGATTTCACAAAGGCTTGGAGCTGGCTCTGGAAGCTGCAGTCTCTGCAGACACCTTGTTTCCCGAGGGGTCGGAGAAGAGCCACTCTTTGTACGTGCACAGAAGAAAGAGAAGGACTGCTCAGGAACAGGCTCATCCCAGCGGAGAGCTGGAGCCCCAGGATGACACTGAGAGCAGTCTTGGTCTGTTTGCCGAAATTATGATATAGACTAAGACATTTGAACGCAAATGGTGAATTGAGAAATGATTGTAATGCTGTTTTTAAGAGGTTTATATACTCCTGTGCTCCGAGTAGTAATACTGTCATGGACATTGACCAGAAAAAAGGTAATTAATAGAACAGTGAGCAGGTGTAGCTACAGGACACAGAGAACAAAGCTGTAGAATGTTTTGGGAGTTTTTTGAGTGTACTGTTGAATTACCAAAGTGGTCCTCCATCAGTTATCCCAGAAATGACTGGTTTGCTGCAGCCTTTTGCCGTGTTCTCTGTGGCAGGATTTCACGTCCAACTTCCTCGGCTGAGGAGAGCCGGCTGGCTCTGCAGGTTTCTCCTTCAGGGAGGGGAAGAGGTGCTGGGGACAAGCATTGAAGACTGAAGACCATCCACTCGTAGGACAGCCAGTATATGAGGTGGAAGTTCACAGGAGCCTTCCAGAGCAGTGCTGTGTGCGCTGGTCTCAGACTTCATGTGCATTAAAGTGAGACTCAGCCCAGGGGCATAATTCCTAACAGTGCAGAGCTGCTGGCCAGCAGCTGTGTGAACAAAACTGGGGTCCCACAGCCCGTGGGGCAGCAGGCAAGTGGTGGGTGCAGCCAAGGGTCCCGCAGTGGGGACAGTGACTCCTGAGGTGTGGGGACGTGGCTTCTGGCACAGGCATTGCTGGAGCACTGTCAGGATATGGGTTTGTGTCAGACCTTTGCAGACACCATTTCCCGCAGACCTTCCTCTCTGGGCTCAGCTGCCTGTCTGGGCTGCACTGAAACCCCAGGGCTTCCATCAAGGAAAAGCAACATCTGCCCCCATGCAGAGGGTCCTCCCCAACCTCTGCTGCCTTAGCGAAGACCTGGGGAACCCCTACTGCCATCCCTGCTGCTGGGAGTCCCACTGTTCCTGCAGATCCCTCCTCACCACCTGGGGGACACATCTTGCACACAGAGCACATGGTTGCTCCTGGATTTCAGGGAGTTCGTTCAGAATAGTCTGAACACTCCTCCGCATGTGACATTTCTTAAAAAGCCTGGCTCTGGTGTTTTTGACATGGCTCGAGGGACTGAGGACACCAGCACCGACCACAGGCAGTGCCCACAGCCACTGTAACAGCCCAGCCCTCACCCTGTGTACAGCATTACAGTGTTTACATTCTGAGAAGTACAGATGTGTGCTATGATTCCACATTCCCTGGAAAAATTATGAAAAATAACAGGAAGACTTTTTGGCATCTTAACACAAAACTGTTACCCTAACTGTTGGCATCTTGTTACTTTATTGTCATCATCTCCAATGGTTGAAGACTGTTGGGGACCTCATACTAAAACTAAACAAGACCCTACAAGAAAAATAAACAGAGAAGGATCAGAGAAACGTTACTTGAGTATGTAGAACAATTTTTGTAATGTTTTTCTGATTTTTTTTTTTACACCCCTTCCAAGGTTGCAGAGGGTGATGCTGAGGTGGTTTCACCACCCTAACCCTGTTCTGGGACCAGCAACACCTTCCTCCATGCACCACTGCCCTTACACTTGCTCAAGTTCCACCAGCTTGTTTTGAGGTTAGTTTTGTCAAGCTGTGTTTTATTCCCAGCTGCTCTATGGGGTTCTGTTGGGCTGTAAATGTGCAGAGCATTGGCAGCCATTGGGAAGAGCATCCAGAGGCAGCTGGAGGCAGCACCCACACAAAGGGGATTCTGGGGTCTATGGCTGAAGGGAAGTTCACTGATAAGCAACAAGACTCCTAAAACTGTTAAATCGTTATCATTTGAAGGTGTGCTTAGCCACGTAATTCATCTAAAAGGTATTTTTATATTTGCTCTCGCTGTCTTAAATTTTTTCAAATTACAATTTCACTCCCTGTGCTCTCAGTTGTTTCAGGGGAGGCAGATGGGTTCGTTCACTCCAGGAACTGGTTGTTATTTCTCACCCTACAGCATTTCACATCCACACCAGGAAACTCCTCAGATCCAGCACCGCAGTATTCCCAGCTGCCTGTGCCACAGGTTCTGAGGCAGTTGTGCTCCCCAGCACATCCATGCACTTGGACAGAGTCACTTGATAATTCACTGGGATAACTCTGTATATGCAAATTACAGATGTCAGGAGCACAAGGGTTCGCTTGAAACAGCTTCTTCCTCTAAAATTCAGATACTTAAAATGGTTCACAAGAGCATGGCAGTACCAGCTGCAGAGTGCAGTGAAATCAGTGTTTTCACATGGGGTTAAACCTCTCTGGACCAGGGTGGCTTTGCAGCTCTCAGCCTCCACTCCTGCCAGGGCTTCACTTGAATTTAACCAAGTCTCAATTTAATTTGATCAATCTCAAGTTTTTGAATTGATCATATTAAATGTATCATGTACTGGAGGCTTAGCAGCTCTTCAGTCCTTTTGCTTACTGAAAATACATAATTACTTTGTTATATCTTAGTTCGATTTGTGGGGTATTATGAGAAATGTTTCACTTCTGATCTAGCCAGGGGAACATGCTGGATGTTTAGTGAGAGAATCTTTGAAAAGGTGTGTCTTTAAAAAATTATATAAGTGCCCAAGTTTCCTGAGATTTCTTCTCATCAGGAGAGAATAAAGCTAGTAAGAATAGGTCTGAGAATTCTCAGGGTTTTGTTGGTTTTTTTTTTTTGGTTTTGGTTTCATTTGGGTTTTTTGTTTGGTTGGTTTTTTTATTTTAATTAGAGAATGACATCCAAATTCTGTAGGGAGATTACATGAAAGATCTTACTCTGTTTTCTGGATAGTTTATTTATGGTAGCTGAGCAAATATGCTGTTTTGGTCGATTTTATTTATACTGGAGGGAAAAAGCTTGTTTTCATTTTCTGCAGGATCCCAAGAAAAGAGAACTATTTTTCTCAGAATCAGTTTTTATAGTTGTAATTGTGATTTTTTTGCAGAGTAATTCTGGCAGCTCACAGCCCGGTTTTTGGTTCCTTGTCCTAGCTGGCAGAGGACACTGGCTCTGCCCGAGCCCACATCATCTCATCCCACCGCACCCGGCTCTGTCTCATCCCGAACTGTCCAGTTTTGTCCCAGCCCGCAGCGGGCAGGAACCGGTGCTCGCACATCCCCTCGGGGCGCAGGTTCCTCTCTCCCTCTGCCTCGGGGTTCGGGCAGAGGGGAAGGTGCCGGCACGACCCGCGCATAGGCGGGTGAGAATTCACACAGGCACCGGAGTCCGCTCCGTGTGTAACTGCAGGATTTTTCGTTTCTCCAAATAAGTTCTGTTTTATCGTATTTTAGCACTGCCCACGGAGCGTAGCTCTCCGCGCCGGCCCTGGTCCGCCGGTCCCTCCTTGGCTTCATGCGCCGGTGGGTGCCTGGCGGCGGGACCGAACGGCATCGGGATCGGGATCCCGCGCGAGGGGCGAGGCCCAGCGTGGGCACCGGGCGGCGGAACCGAACCGAACCGAACGAGCGCTGAGCCCCCGCAGCCGCCGGTCCCGGTCCCGGTCCCGCTCCCCGCGTCGGTGAGCTCCGAGCCGGGGAGCCCGGGAAGCCCCGGGAGCTAGCCCGGCGACCGTGCGGGGAGAAATCAGCGCTTGTGCCTCTCCCCGCTCACGCTCCGGCTGAGAGCAGGAGCCATTCAAATTCCCGAAATACAGAACAGCTGACAAGGGAAAACCCGTTCTCCTTGGGATGATCGGCAATTCTCCGCTAATGGAGATATAAATGGTCCCATCATTTCCCAACTGTTCGTCCCCGATAGATTCGGCGTCCATGTCACACGGGCAGCACTGCTCTTTTATAATCTCCTCATTTAAATATTTTTGCATAACATTGCTAGCAAAAATCAAGGAATATTTACAAGGGAAATGCACCCAGCGTTTATGCATATAATCCAGTTTTTTTCTGTTATTTTGCATCCCTTATTCAGAGTTTTCTTCAATTGCACTTAGCCTGAGCCTTGTTTTGTTTTCTCTCACTGGAAACACCTTGAAAATACTGCAAAGAGAGCGATGGGAAAGTTAAATTTAGCAGGATTTTACTTGGAGCTCTGTGCAGGGTCTACTTGTTTTTCCTGTAACATATTCACCTCATAGTGACATACAGGATCCAGGGACACAACAGTTTTGTAAAACACACAGGAATGTTGTGGGTAGTTCTATATGGGATCAGAATTTGTCCGAAATGTGCAATATTAAAAACGACCATTTTCCCTTCATTCCTATTGCCTAGATATGAAAGTTCCATTTCAAGAATGTGTTTTCACATCCACAGCACTCTGGGGTAGTATTAAATGATCTCTATTTAATAAAACACATTCCAAGTTGCTATTTTGATTGAAGCATTATACTTCTTGTCTTGCTATAAGTAGTTCAGATTTCACTGGGTCATTGAAAAATTTTGAATCAGTCTCTTTTCAAATCATATTTAAAATACAGACATAAATAACTGTGACACAGATCCCTTCCCAGCACAAACCAGGAGTAAGGGACTCTGTGCTGCACAGCTGGCGCTGCAGTTACCTCCCAAGATAGGAAGGAGATTTTGTCATTCTCCAAACACACTGATCGTACCTTTCATAAAACATCTCACATTCATCCAGGGAGACAATGGCATCCCATTTTGTCCTTGAATCATTGAAATAAGAGGTATTTTGATCACAAATGTCTGCTCTTATCAAAACACCATCATGATTTCCAAAGGATTTGAATAGATAACCCAGGTGAAGCTGTGCACAGGTCTCCCCCAGCACAGGTTCCCTCTGGTTCTTTCTTTCTGCATCAAGTTTTATCTGTTTTTAAACACTCTGTCATCAAGAACAGCAGCACCAGGCAAAGTCCGTAGTTTGTCCGGGGCAGCTGTGGTCCTCAGAGGTGATGGCCAGAAGGAACATTGTCCAAGTCCTGTTTTGATATTTCTCCCTAGAAAACCTTAGAATCACAGAACTGCTTTGGTTGGAATAACCTCTAAGAACAACTCTGACAAGCATGTGAAAATCACAACAGACTCGCAGAAAACATTGGAAAAAATATTTACATAAATACTGAAATATTTACAGATGCAGTTCTCCCTGCTTGAACCAGGAAACAAATGCAATAAATGCAGCTCAGGTACCAGGGTTCCAGAGCTGGTACTCCCCATCAGGGTAACCCCTGGGTTAAATGGTAAGTGTCTCTCTGGTTTAGGCCAGGCAGCAGTGGGACAGCAGAACACCAGCTCCACCCAGCTGGGTGGCCCCTGAGCCGAGGGCCAGGGTGGCTGCACGGTGGTGTCAGCGGGCAGCAGGCTCCTGCAGCACCAGCAGCACCCCAGCATCACCCATCCACCTGCGAGCGTGCTCCTCATCCTCTCCTTTGGGAAGTGCAGAAGGTTTCCCACTCAGGAAACTCACACGGGAGCCCCTGGGCTGGGAACAGCACTTAGGGCACCACTGATCCCTGCATGAGTCTCTGGGTGCCGTGCAGGAGCAAAGGAAGAGCCGTTTCACCTCTCCATGCTTCATGTAACCTTCCACATGTCAGAGTCCCACGGTCAGAGGATCCCTCCAGACTTTCCTTTCTTACATATTTCCACTGCACATCACTTCCCTTCCAGTATGAGATCAAGGAGAAAAGGGGTGGTGGAAGTGGGAGAGCAGTAGCAGGAAAAAAATATCTGACAAACAGCAACAGCTCCCCAACACCCCTTTAAAGTAATGACGATTTACCAAATGGTTGGGAAGTTGTTATAATTCCTTTTCCAAATTATTACTCGCCCTTTAGATTAGAAATGAGGCCAGGGTTAGCAATCAGCCGTAAATGGTAGGATTTCTGAAGTAGAAGCACTTGTCTGATTGTGAAGTGGAGGCCATTATTGCCTTGATTGAGTCTTTTTTTTCCGGGTTGTTTTTTTTTTTTTTTTAAGCTTGCTTGATTTGTGGCTGAGAGCACACATTCACCACGGCACTGGGAGCAATCAGAGTCTTCCCTGCTCTTTTTTGCTCAGCGATTTAGGGTCCACTACTTTGGCACAGCTGCCACCTTTTAGCCTCCATCAAGCAGAGATATTTTTAAGTGAACTGCATTTTGTGTTTATCTTTTGTCCTCCCATTGCCTTCCTCATGCTTCTCATGCTTTTTCTTTTATCCTCTTTTTTTTTTTCTTTTTTTTTTTTTGCGTGGGGTAGGGGGAACAGATGTCTGTGAAAATATTGTGTGAACTTTAATTCCTAGTATGAACTAGAATGAAGGCAGCTGAAGCTGGCTGGTTGTCATCTGGCTCCATGTACATATCAGGTCTGCAGTTACATGAAAAAATAGGGTTGAAGTAATTTGCTCAAGGATTGAAGTAAGCCAGAAGCACTGATGGCTGTTTGGGTGCTGGAGTTGAGTTTAGTTTGCTTGAAACTCAGAGTTTAGCCAAGAATTTGTATTTATACCATTTATTTCTAGAAATTATCTGTTTTCCTAGCATATTGTATTTTCGAGCTCCTCCCAAGCTATGTCTAGAGGTGTGGAGCACAGCTGAGGGGGCTGCTGGCTGTCAGACCCCAAGGTTCACCCTGTCCCCTAGCCCATCGCTGGTGGCAGCCAGTGAAACCCGTGCAGAAAAGGCAGCACAGCCACCCCAGGGCCACCCTGCTCCAGTCCAGCCACAGAACCTGCCAGCACCTGGGGCTCAGGAACACATCAGCACATCCCCAGGAAGCCACAGGCATCAACCTCATTTGATTGCTGCTGCTCTGGGACAGCTGAGTTTTGCCTCAGTCCATTTGCAGGCAGGAACCCTGTCAGCTAACACAGTAAAACACGCTTCCACGGGCCACTGGCACATCCCTCCAGCCATGGAGAATGGAAATGCACCAAATCCCCAGCTAAAGTGATGTGAGAGGCCCTGGGAGCACAGGGCCAGGCTATGCCATGTAATGCCACTTAAACTGATGTAACATATACCATGGGATTGTGATGTGATGTGATGTGATGTGATGTGATTGTGATGTGATGTGATGTGATGTGATTGTGATGTGATGCTGCATTAGAAGGCTCATGCTGTTGACTGTGTGCAAAAACAGGCAGTGGGAAAATAACAAATATTTCCTGGTGTTGGAAACTGCAAATGCAGCAGAACAGGTATTTAGAGCATAATTTAGTGCATGTCTGTAACTCACCTGTTCCTCAGACATGTTTTTTACAGTGTCAGTTTGGAGAGTCTAGTGCATCACCGCCACCAGCTCATCTGGGTGGGACACAGAAGAAATTTTCCCAACAGGTTGTGTCTCTTTCTAGGAACAGCCCATTTGGAGAGGAGACGGGTGCCAAAACCATCCCTGAGGGGAAACTGGGGACAGAGAGCAGCACAGGTCACAGGGCCAGCTTGCCCCTGTCTTTGCAACATTCCCCCAGGGTGTATCTGCTCATCTGACAAGAACCTTCCATCAACTGAAAAATGTTATATTTTGAAAAATCCTTAGTTAAAGTTTCAGCCCAGTTGAAATCTCGGGGTAGATGTTATGGTTATGTGTGGAACAACTCTCCAGTATTTTTTCAGGGATTTTCTGTTTTTTCCTAAATTTATCTTTTAGAACAGGTTCTGTTAAACACTGGCAAAGGTTGGCCGGTCGCTGTTACCTATCAGCCCACTCAGAGATCTCTCAGGCGTATTTTGTCAGCTCTGAGGAGTTTGCCAGTGGGGTCACTTGGCAGATCCACACGTCTTGTGTGTTGGCCAGTTTTGTGAATTGAAGGGTGTTGCTCTGCAAGGACTATGGGAGCAAAAGGAAGTGGTCGAGTTTTTCACCTGCACCCCTTTTCCAAGGTTATACCCCTCCTTTTCCTTACACCAAGCTGCCGTGGTTCCAGTCACCATGGTGGGCTGGCTGGCTCAGGACAGACAAAATTCTCATGGTCAGCCACAAGGTCCAGCAGCAGGAGGGAACATGTGTCTCACTCCTCCCTGCAGCCCGAAGCTGAGCACGTTTGGTGTGCCGTGGTTCGGGGCTGTCACTTGCCATTATCAGCTACATCTCCTGCAGCCCCGGCAGCCCCCAGCGCTGCAGGGTGGTAGCCTGTCACCAGGGCTCCCAGGCAGAGGGATAACCATCTTGGTACAAACTTGACATCTATAAATTGATTACATAAGTGGGCAGTGGTGGTCCTTTCAAGTATGTTCCTTTTGTTTCGGCTTTACAGTAAAATTACCAGCAGCAGTTTACAATTAAGGGAAATAATAATAACTGCATATGCTTTCATCTGCACATACAATTACAATAAACTGCTTGCTTTAATAGGATTGTGAAAAATCTATGTTTGACCCCTACAAAAAAGTAAACATTCTTGTTCTGGATACTATATCATTATCACAACAAAGGGAAACTCCTGAAATCTGATGATTTAAACATCTGGAGAATGTTAATCACTTCAAAATGACGGATGTTTTTTATTTCAGCTTTTGACAGACACACTCCTTTCATAGATAGATGATTATTTACATAAATTACATCACCGATGTGAAAAAAAATCCAAAATAACTTCAAAGGACAAAGAGCTTAATTAAAATGAGGCTTTTATATTTCTTCTGTTGAAGAACACAGAAGAAAGAAGAATTTGCAAAGGGAAAAATGTAACACCACCATTTTAAACTTTTTGCAGTTTGGCTGTTGGCTTTTCCCCTCTGTGCACGGGTGAGGGGGTGCTTTTTGGACAGGGCTGAGAGGCAGTAACAGCACTGCAAGAGTGGCCCACACTGCCCCTGGCTCAGGGAACAGGGAATGCTGTGGGACGGGCAGAAGGGTGAGGGGCAGCTCAACTTCTCAAGCACCTCTGTAAAGGCTCTGCAAGGTTTTGGTGCCACAGTGCCTGCAGCTTCCACTGCTCTCCTACCACCAATTCCATACAATATAAAGCCACTGACTTCAGCAGAACTGCTCCTCACCGACTCAGATTTGTTTGGCTTCACATGTATAAGTAAAATAAATAATGTTAAATATATAACAAATACATAATATATTCTGTATAACATAGCATGTCCTATTTAACATAATGTGTTCTAACGCACAGATCTACAAAGAGCTGCACCAAGGTACTCATCAAGAGTGGGATTATGGGATCTGCATCCAGTCCTTCAGTCCTGTGCCTCAATGTCACTCATCAGGAAGCAAATTCAGCATCCTCCCCCCTGCCGTTGTGGATGATGAGAACAGGCTCAGCTGCAAGCTTTCAGCTCCCAGCTACTTGTAAGACAACAATTTCAAAGAAGGTTGCAGGAATGAGTGAGAGGAACGTGCAGACAAATCCCACTGTGTGAATCTGCAGAGACCCACGGGTGCTGTGGGTACGGCCAGGCAATGCTGCTCTCAACACAAGTCTGAAAGGCACTCAGTCCAGATCCAGAGGGATCCCTGGGCTGATCTAATTCACAACCACTGCTCCAGCTGCCTTCCTTTGAGTCCAGAAAGGCTGGAATTGGCCCCACTGCAGCAGGACCTCGCTGGAGAGCTACTGGGCTGTGGGGACAGACCCTGACTGCGGCACGGGCCCGGCCCCGCTGTCCAGCGCGGCAGCCAGAGCCAGCACAATTTAGCTGATCCCCTACAATTTCCTCCTACACGCTGAGCTGATCCGCACACTGACCTTAGCCAATTTGTCTTCCTTCTGGCAGAAATGTCATCCAAAAGGAAGTTATTAAGTCAAGGAGGTAATTCTGCAAGAGCAGTCCACTGTATAAACAGAACTTGACCCAGGGTAATTTATTTCTGGTCCTGCACAAAGGTATGATCAATACATTTCAGGATCTAAATATCCCAGTGAAGGCCAAAATGTAAGAATTTTAGACAATATTCATGAGGAGGTTTCTCTAGTTCTAGAAACTGAGAAAACTGTAGGACAGCCTTTATAATGTGAAGAGATTTGGTATCTGTATTTAGAATAAACATCTGCGGACAGTAGAGCTTGGCCTGAAGTTTTGCTAACCAACACTTATTTAACTCCCTCCCTAATGTGTTAAACTACATCGATGTCTCCCCACTTAATAACATTACAAAGAGGACCATTTACTGTCTTTTTTCTTTACCAACTTGAAAGACTGCTTAAAAATAATTTTAGAAAGGAGTCAAAGAGTGAAACAAGTACAAATTCCTGCTCTCCAATGTAGAAAAAATTAATTTGGACTGCAGTCAGAGGCCTGTCTTACTTACTAATATTAAATTAATGTTTTGCTTCGCCTAAAGCAATTTCCTTACCCAAGTCCAGTTCTCAACACATCCATGAATACAAACCATCAGCTTTTCTTACACTGGGTGCACATACAGACAGCCAACAGCTGCTGGGAATCTGCTGCTCCCAGCCCCTGCAGTGGCCAGTCCTGCCCAGGCACAGATCCCTGGGTCCCAGCCAGGATCCCTCCATTCTGGGCAGGATGGCAGCTACAGCTCCCCTCTGACATGCCATGGGCTGGACACCCTTCTAGACTGGTTCTAGGGAAGAGCCCAGGGCTGTGGAGGCAGGAAAATCACCGAGCTGAGTCTGCAAAGAGCAGCTGGGAACGGCCCCAGTTTGGAGCAGGAGGTGTGAGGGCTGTTTTGCAGGCAGAAGACAGCTCACGTCCAGTTTTTGGCAAAACTATAGGCAATGGTGTCACAGTTTCAAGTATCAACAGAGTATAGAGGGCTAATGTCACAGTTTCTATATCATCAAACCCTCTCCTAGTGTGCAAAGGTATGAAATGGTGAATTGTATTTATACTGAGAATGCACATGACTTCCCAAGCTATGAAAAGCAGCTACCTTTCTTGCCTGGTATTTACACTTACATTAAATAACTCACTTTCTAGAAATACAAGCATTTGAAGTTTAAAGAACTTCACAGTATCAAATGTTTCCTTGATGGCTGCACCTGGCCCCAGATGAGCTCATTGTATACAACTACAGCTCCACTCAAATGCACTGCCTGCTCTGTTTGTTTTCACCAGTGAAACATAGATATATGTCACCCACAAACACAGAATCTGCTTTTTGTTCTTGCTCTTGTCACCCAAAAGGGATTTCACAAGATATTGCTTATTATCAACTTACTTGGAAATTACTTACACTAACAGGAATAAAAAGACAACTCAGTTTATTCACTTCTGATCACCACATTGCTTTTGGGTCCCCCACACCAGCTGGAAAGGCTTCTTCATATTTTGTGCCAGTGAAGTGAGTCTGTTTCTCAGCATTATTTGTACCTTCTTCCCTTCTTTCACATATTTCCACTTGAAATTTCAAATTCTTTTTATAAGGGGTTCACTTTGTCTGCTGAAGCCAAAAGAATCCTGTTTCTGCCCAAACTTTATTCCTGACACAGTGCAAGGAGCCGTTGGTCTTTCGGGGATGATCCCATCACACAGTCTGGCACAGAGAGCAAACCTCATGACACACAGCCCACTGCTGGCACGCTGCACTGGGCATGGCCCCAGGTAAGGACAAGGCAGGTCCTGGGAACTCTGACTTCAGCGACAACCTCACATCTTTGCTTCATGGCTCTGGCTGCAAGAAAACTTTCACATTCTGCATAAGGGAGCAGCGTGGGACACTGAGAGCAGATCCCTAGACAGCTTTCTGCTCCCAAAGGAGATGCCCAGTAAGGTGCTCATCAGAGAGGATTCCATTTGCATCAATCCAGCCCAGAGGAGGGAGGAAAAAAAAGAGTCACCTCAAAACCTCTCTAAGAAAGGTAATACATATATACATTATCTGATTTTTATCTCTTTTCCATGGTTTAAACAAGTTGAGTGAAGTTGTAGGGTTTAAAGTCCTGCCTGCAACCTGAACCAGAACATCACCTCCAGCCCACCAGACAGTCAAGGCAGTGGTCCTCTCTTGGTTTGTCCTTGAGCTGTATTCAGCCAGTCTTAAACAAGAACAGAGTTTAGTCCCATATTTTGTACTATTGAATGAATTGGTCACTTCTAGTTTTGGTAAATAATATCTGAAAACAGCTAATAAATAATGTGTGAAACTGAGCACATTTCCCATTAGTGTGAAAGCTTGACTTTGGCACTGCCCAGAGCTGGCAAAGCGTGAGACTGTTGGCACTCCACTTCAACTACCCCAACTCTCCTGGCAGCACACACAACCTCAGCTGGAAAACAGGTCTCCAAATAGCCAGCAAAGTGTCAAGACAGAGAATAGGTGAAAGCAATGAGCTCTTTGCTGATCAATCCATCACAACATAGCTCTGTGGGAAGTTAAACAAACTTCTAACATGACAAGCAGTGGCATGCAGTGACAGCTGGAGTTAACTTGAGCTTAATAAAAGAACTAGCAACTCAAAATCAGATAGGAAAAGTTACTCAACAAGACAGTTCAGGATATCAGATGAACAGTGCTTACTGGTCCCAACAAACTGACTGGTCCACAGGAGGTTAAAACATAAGCAGACACCAATTTTTGCCCACTTTTGTCAGTTTTCAAGGGTCTGCAAGGGTTACCATTGTGGAGTTCTCCAACCTCTGCAAAATCAAATACAAAACATAACTCATTCAGAGTTGTTTAGGGATAGGATGTACAACTACTCCACATAAGAGTGTTCAGAGGGTTAGAGGAATGGCTTGCACTATTTTAGAACTGTAACTAATAAAAAAACTCAGGGTAGAAATTTCAAACAGTCCAAAGTGCCAGACATGTTTGTATGTATCTCATAAATCTCTTGGCTGAGGTTTTAATTCACTGGAGCCAAACAGCACAGGTCTTTCAAGTACATCTGTCAACAGCAGACTCATGGCAGCCCGATTCCCTACACATTTTCCCTCATCCCTCCCACCATTTTAACCTAATTAGGGGCTTTTGTTGCGCAGGCATTGAGAGTTCTACACTATCCAGTTGTTAAATGCCATTGAATTTATCTGTTCTGGGAAAGAAGATGAAAGTTTCAGCCCCCTGACTCCAGAGTTCTCATCTACCACTGACTGATGAGGATACAGGCTGGGTGATCAGAGCACACTCAAACCCTGCTTCCTCAGCCCCTTTCCAAGAAAAAAACCTTTGGACTAGCTTGACCTTTCAGTCACGCACAATTTCTAACATGTGTTTTCTGTGGTCAGAAGTGATAAGGTGAGAACTTTTGAAAAAATCAAGAGGCAGAGAGTAAAGCTAGATCAATCAAAGTGGCATATGGAGATATGAAAGCTGTCTCCAAAGCTGCGCTAATGAGGAGCAAACACCCTGGCTATGCCCAAACCATGCCAGGCAGCTCTACCACTGCATAGTAAAGGGATTGCGGTGCCAAGACACAAATTCTTAGTATTAATGGAAATTAATGATTGGAAAGAAAGAAAACCAGCTTCATGATTTTAGTTCTCTGTCTTCACTATCTGCAGTTGACTTATTGGACTTTAATTAATAACTGAAGCAGTTGTGTGAGCATCCTTCAGTTTTGTCCAGAGTTTTGTCCACAGTAGCTTCAGAAACATGCTCTAAGGAAACATGGAAAGAACAAGAAAATTGGTTTTCAAGGAAGCCAGCACAAGAGAGATCTGAGCAGAAGCAGAGGCAGACGGAGTAATTTGGGTTCTGGTAACAACAGCTCACTCCACAGAAGTGAAACAGCCAAGGCTGTTGACTTATAATTCAGATATTGTAATCCCTGTGCTCTCTTAGAATGCTCCTAGTTGTTTTCAACAAAAAAGGTGCAATATTATTAACCTTGGGTAGAAATTATGTCAAGGAAATCAGTGGCACAGGGCTGTGACTCAGGGAAGAGTAACTATTCCACATTAAAAAAAAAAAAAAAAAATAAAGAAGAGGGAGAGGTGGAAGCATCACTCCCAATCCCACATCTTTTCTCCTGTGATTGGAACAGCAGTGCAAGATACAGAGATGGGCAAGACTGCCACGGTAAACTGAGGCTCAGCCCTGGCGGGGAGAAAACAATAATAAAACAAAAAACTCCACTGCCCTTGAGGCTTGAAGTGAATGAAAAATAGACACTGAGCAGTCTCCAAGCTGACTCAGACCCCTCCTGAGACTCTTCCCTCCACTGGCAGCAGTCTAGGGCCTGGAGGAACGCCAAAGTGAAAAACTGAGCTCCTGCAGAGTTAAATAGCAAAAAGCAAATCGCAAGGGTGAAAATAAAGTTGTGAAATAATTTCTCACAAAGCAAATGTAAAATGAGATGTATGAAAATTCAAAGTTACAAGAAATTGAACACAAGTTCCTGCTGATATAGCTGAATCCCAAGTCCGCTATTTTATTTGGTTATCACATAAAGTCGTTATTTTCAGTGAGTTTCATATCAGGCATGCCTCAGATTCTTCCTACAGCTGATAGTAAGCATCAGTTGTTTCATACCACTATCATAATAATCTTTTAAAATAATCATTACTATTACGTATACATATAATAGAAAATTAATGTAGAATACAAATCAAATGGAAAAATACATTTTAAAAGACCAGAATTCAAATCTACAGTGACAGGCACAACAACACCACCTCTCTGTGGAAAAGATGTGGATCTTCTTCACAGCTATGGATGAGGCACTCCAGAAGATTGTTCATCAGTTTGCATTTTAATACAAGCTTAAAATATTAAAATTAGAGCCGGGTGAAAAGTGCTCCACCAAATAATTGCAGTTTTATTTGCTTCAGAACACAAGCCTTTCTGTTCCCTTCCTGCTACCTCGGTGTCAGCCGCAGACAAGGTGACAACGGTGTCACCCAGCCAGCACCCGGGGTGTCCCAGGGAGTTTTATCCTTCTCCAGCTGCAGCACAGGCAGAGAACCCACAGAGAACTGCAGCACAGCTGGGAAGGGGGCCTGGGGGCCCAGGATCTCCTGGCACCAGAGAGTACCAACCCTGGACCTAGGGCAGAAAAATATTTAAGGGCAAAGCCAAAGGAGGAAATTTCACAAAATAATATTTCTTTCTTTTCCAAACATTAGTGATCTTTTGTCTGACAGAGACAAGGATGGTTCTGAATTCTTTTACTGCATTAGCAGCTTAAATACAAGTGCCACAAACAATCAACACACAAACACAACACACCTGTCCAAGTTACCAAGTCACAGTCTTTAATCGAGAGCGAGATACACTTCCTATGAGTCAGTCTGGTGTTGGTGTCAAAACACTCCTGCTTAGGTCAGTCTTTGAGCAAATTGAGGAGAGAGGGTTGTTTCCAGGGGGATACCAAGGTTTAGTAATTTGATGAACGTACAATTGGTGCAAGCAAAAGTAAACTGCGAGAAGAATTTCCTGGGTATACAAATAAACATACACAGTAACTCGAGCAGTTCTATCATGGCAAGTGCAGCAGGCAATGAGCCACTGCGCTGCCTCATTCCTGCCATAGGAAGCACTGAGACCTCCAGGGACTTAACAAAACAAGCTCCTGATGAGAGTTCAAGTAAAAGAGAGTAAAACAGGTTTGTAACTGTAGTTGAGGCCCCCAACTTGAGAAAATAGATCTCTGTCTTTTGCTTTCCAATAGATTCTCTGTGTGACTGAAATATACACCCCATTTTGCCCGTCTTTCCACAAGCAAATGACAGCTGCCCTTTTAATGTGAGCTTTGGCCTCAGGCAGTGACTGTAGAATGGCCAAAGCAGCAGCTGGTAGCTCACAGTACCAAACACCTTTGCCTCCCACATTTCTCTTGCACTGCCACCGGGTCTGTGAAGGCACCTCCAGAGCAGAGCCTCGGGCAGCTCTCTGGCAGCAGCAGCCACTGGAACTTGTCAAGAGGCTTACAAAGCCTGCCCAAAGTCTGGTTTGAGGGTAGCTCAGCCTGTGCTGGGGTCCCTGGTGCCAGCGATGTGGTGGAGCCCTGTGGGTGCCATCTGTGCCCCTGGACACAGACCTGTGCATCTGTGTGCAGAACCAGCCCCAGAGAAACCCCTAGACAGACACACAAATGCTGGGTTTGAGCTGCAAAGGCAGCTGATACTCACACCAAACACTGCAATACATTATTATTCACTGCAATCCATTATTACTCACTGCAAATGGAAACAGTGTAAGCCTACACTTTTCACACCACATTTAGACTCAATACCAGCCAAAGTCCAGAGCCAAAATTCTATCAAGACTCTGTTCTTTTCAGTTTTGATTCCTTGAGAAAGAATCTGAGGGAACAACATGACTAGGACTCTTTTAACCTAATTAAAAACTTATGCACTCTTACAAATGAATAGAAGAGATATAGACAGTGAAAGGAAATGTCATCAAAATCCCAGGATTCCAACACACAGGGATGTGAGCAATCCTCTGGTAACACTATAGCTGCATCAAAAGCAGGCAGTGAGCCCCGGGCAGTATCGCCAAGATGATTACTCAGTTCCTCTTGGAAGTTTACATCCAGCTTCATGTCTTACGTGCCCCGCGCTCCACATTCTGCAACAGGTAAAAGGAAACTGAGCCATGTGTTCCTGTTTTAATTACAAATCCAACCCTTTCAACTCATTCCTGGATGACTTAATCATGCTGGGAGACTGAACAAAGCTGACAGGTGAATGTGAGTATAAGGAGTACACAGTTGTTAATCTAAACCTTTCCTCTGTGCTGAGGGACCACGGACTCCCACCACGACTGGCAGAAGTGAAACACTCAAGGACCCCAGGGAGGACCAGGGTGGTTGCAAGGCTCGGGTAGAAAGTGCACAATTCCCCATCTCTGGTATATTTTCCTTTGTAAAACCCCTAAGAAATGCAGTTGTGAGCCATTTTGCTGAAAATGAATGGATGTGTACCAAGGGACTGAGCAATTTCCCAAGGACACACAGATGTCATGCCACACCAGGGGACTGGAATTTTCTGAATTTTCATGTCCAGAGTCTTTGGCTTCTTTGCCAAACACAAGTGGGCTCTCCACACCCAATCCATGCCCAAAGGCATGTGCCATCCAGCAAGGCAAGAGAACAGCAGAGTCATGGGATGTTTAAAGTCACCTTCTGGCTGTAACCACACATGGTTCAGCATGGACTGCCCTCATGCCCAGCGTGCTGTCACAGTTTGTGACCAGAGCTCCCTCTGAAGCAGGACTACAGCAAGAAAACCAAAGAGAGGTTTGACCTTACTCAGGATGTTTCTTCCAGCATCCATTACTGCATACACCATAACACTCAGTATCAAATTGAGATCTCCTCGCAGACTGATGATGGAACATTCCAGGCCCTTCTCAACCCCTGGGATGATAGCAGATGGCTCTGTACTTCACCACTCAGATGAAAGCCCATGGGTTCAGAAGTATTTAATCTCTCTGCAGCATGTCTCAGCTTCTTCTTTACCAATGATGATTATTCAATAAAAGTTTGTAACTGCAACTTCATATCCACAACATAAATCAGTTTTAACTGCACAGCCTAAGAATGTGAGTGTTCTGGCAACCAATTGAAAACAGATAGGTTCCTGCTTACAGCTCCACGGCAGTGAAAACCCTGACAAGCTGAGGAAGGTATGTTCAGAAAGGAAAATCTCACACCAGTGCTCATATGGAAATGATTTTTTCAAAAAACTGTGGTATTACAGACCAGCCCAATAAACAGCAAGGTCACAGTAGCATTGTTCATCATGGCATCTCCTGTAAAATTCAACTTATTCAGCATTTTTTACTCTCAAGATCCTTTTTGCTCTTCAGAGTTAAAAGTTAACAGCTGAATAAAAGAGTAATCTTCATCACTACTAATTATTTCTAAAGGTTCTCGAACTCAGGAATTAGGCTATACACTCCTGAGTGCTGGAACCTCACCTATAACATAGCCTACCTACCAGCATGGAACATGGCATAATTGCTACTTATAGTAACAAAAAATAACGACTTTGTTAGTTAGCCCCAAGCCTGCCAGTGCTTAAGAAGTCTTCGGACAAGGCTCTCAGATATATGGTTTAATTTTCCAGTTGCTCTGTGTGGAGTCAGGAGTTCTCATGGGTCCATTTCAGCTCAGGATATTCCATGATCCTATGCATGTTGGGCCAAGACCAAAGTACCCATGATGTTCAAAAGTCGTGTAAACGTGTCAGTTTACAGAGGTCTTCTTGAGAACCTGCGTGGGCTGCACTGGATATGTCTGCAGCTGGAGAAAAAACCATTATCAATTACATACATTTAACTTAAGAGGCAGAAACAATTACACCAAAAATTCCTGAGTGAAGGCTAAATTTGTTCCTCTTAGACATTTCATAAATACAATGTAGTGATGAGCAAAATGACCAAAAAACAAGATGTCTCTACCCAATCACCCAGCTCTGAGTAAGGGCTGACTACCTTTGAGTGGCTGGGAGGATCCAGGTGCTGGCTGGGCTTCCCAGCAGTCATCAGATGGACAGGTAAGGGGGGACAAGCATTTCTCTGCTCAGGCTACTCTAGCTTCTTGCACAGGGGAGATTTCTGGCTGTTGCCGTGCCAACCATCCTTTTGGCTTGCAAACCCTTGTACAAGACACTTTATCTGTTTTCAGTGGTTCTAAACCAGGAGAGGAATCAAACATGCTTAAACACATACTGAGGTCCCATGGAAGCAAAGAGAGAAGCTCAGGAATCAGTGCCAAAGCAAGGAGAATTATTTCAGTGGTTTGGGGAGCAATGCTGTGGTTTTGCTCTTCCCTCCCTTGCTTTGAGCTGTCTGCTCTCGTCCCAGCACCTGGCCGTCCTCTGGGATAGCAAGGCTATGTGCCCCTGCCAGAGCAACATGGCACCAAAACCCACCTCACGGGCCTTCATGAGCAACTCCACAGGCACCACTTCAGTGCTTCACTGTGCCTTTATCACAAACTGCATCAGCCCAGGAAGCCTCGAGTGGAGTTCGAAAGTGCTCAGGGGTGGGAACCACATACTGGCTGAAGATTGGGGCCATATTATTCCCTGTGAACCTCACTTGCCAGAACCATTGACAGGATGAGAGGAGATGACCTGAAGTTGCACCACAGGAGGTTTAGATTAGATATTAGGAAAAAATCTTCATGGAAAGGGTTGTAAAGCCCTGGCACAGCTGCCCAGGGCAGTGGAGGAGTCACCATCCCTGGAAGTGCTCAAAAACCATGTGGCTGTGTTACTTAAGGACATGGTTTGCTGGCGAACATGAGGTTGATGCTGGGTTGATGGTTGGACTTGATGATCTTAGAGGTTTTTTTCAATTTTTGAACAATTCTATAATCCCGTGATTGGAGTTTATTCTCTGTTATTTAGAAAAGCCGTGTTTTTACTGTATTTTTTATTCGGGCAGCTCATTACAGACCGTCACGATGGCTCACAAAGGGAGGGAGAAAAGGCAGCTCCAGGAGCCAGAGGGCTGGCTGTGTCTGCTGAGAAGGACAGCTTCATCTGTAGCAGAAAGAGGTAAATTATTGCTGCCACCAAAAAAATCACAGGTGTGACTGAACAGCAGGATCTCGGAGAGGTCTGAGCAGCCACAGAAGTGGCTACAGTAACAGCCAGCCTTTCACATCACAGACACAACCAGCACAATTCAGGTCCTTACAGCCCTGCTGGTTCTGGATTTGCATTTTTTCCTGAAATGTACCTCTGCCATCTAACTGCTTATCAAACAATTAGCCTAAACTTGGTCTCCGAGTGGTTGCAGCTTTTTGGGGTGAATGAGGGTTTCTGACAGCTTGTTCCTGTCCTCTCACTGACATGGTAACGGAACATGGGTGAAGAAAGGGAATAAACCAGGGACCTACAGCACTGGGGTGGGCCAGGGCTGAGCACCCTCCAGACACAAACCTCCTCACTGCTGTGGACACTGGGGGATCAATCTGTTCTTCCCCATATGTTGTGGCAAGCACTCACACGTCCCACAAAGGGGCTGTGTTCACTGATAAATACCAGATTGCCTCAACATGGCTGTTCTGGGACCTAAGTTTCTTGAAAAATGCAGCTTTTATTTAAGATAATTAAGCATTGTTTTCTTTGGTGTGAGTCACTGAACTGCATCATGTTCTGCCTTTGCATTTTGGACGATCAGTATGATGATACTGGGAAAATATAATAATTTTGATTACCACAGCAAGAGCAAGGGCAACAAGTTCTGATCTTAAATTTCACAATGCGTATCTATTACTACTCCCATAATAACAAAGCAGAGCCCTGAACATGTTCATTTTTTACCCATGCTCCTTGGGAATATTGGAATAGCTATTGTTCCATCCCAGTTCTTAGATACTACAGCTCTGCAGTTTACCAGCTCAAGCCAAATTCATACTGACTTCAGGAAACTATTAGAATATTTCAGCCAATTTTCCTCTAGCAAGAAGTAATCACCTGGGAACAAAAAGGATTAAACTCCATCTTCAATGGGGTCTAAGCAGTTTTTCAGGCACTTTTTCAGGAACACCACATAGGAGAAGCCAAGATTCATAGTCAATCTTGTAAAAGATTTTGCATCACCAGTAAAAGCCTTTGGAAATGAACCAAGACTCTGCTGTCAGTTACTCAATGGAGCCAAATCTTCTCACCTGTGCAGTAGGGGGGCAGGATTTGCCTCGGGTGCTCAGGGGGAGCAGACACTGTGAGTTTAGGGCACATCCACCTCATGCAGAAAGGCAGGGCTCTAGGGTTCTAGCTCACATCAGAAATGCTTCTGGCACAGTAATATAGAGGCGTTATGCCAAAGCTGTTGCATAAATTACTTGGCTTTCTTTTCTGTTACGATTGCTGGCTAATTCCCCAGCATAAGTGGGCACGGGACTGTCGGCATACCAGAGCCCGCCTCCCTCCCCTCAAGAGCTTCCCAAAAGTCAATTGGTGAAATTTCTATTAACTTCAAGGTCTCGTTCCTATTGCAAAGGTTAAAATCTGCCTATTAAGAATAAAATACTGTTAGGCATCAGAAATTATCAAGCAGTCTTTCAGAGCCTCAGAGGCTGTGCTGAAGCATTTTCTTGTGATCTGTTAACAAATGTTTCATTCCCTGAGAAGAAAGACTCTCACTTTGGTTGCTAAATATAGTTCAGACATATAAAAACTGTACAAAATACACTAAACCCAAAATAATAAAGCAGTAGGTTTGATTCCACTTCCATCCAGATTTTCTGAAATTTCTGTGGTCTGATCTCCAGCTGATAAAAGAGGACTGTGACCATCTATGTGAGAAGAATCGACTCCATGATGGGAAAATCAGCTGATCAGCTGTAGCTAAGACAAGAATGAACCTTGGGACCTTTATTCTGTTTTGCAGCACAGGTAACACTCACAGCTTACAGCAGCATAAGACTTGTGAGCATCTCTGTTCCCAGCTGAGGCAGCTGCCAGAAGATCACTGTGGGAAGCTTCAGTCTTAGTTCCTTTGTCCTGCATGTTAGATTTCAGAGGGTTGCAGGGCTTAAAAAGTCATTGAAACACGTGGCCAATTGTTTGGTTGTTTTTTTTTCTTTCATGGAGTTAGAAAATGGAGACTGAAATGGGGAAGAATCTGCCAGAAAAAAAACCCACAATTATAGTTGTTCTTAATGATTATAAAAATATGGAGATATATAGAAGAGTTAGATTTCACATGGAAAATTATTAATTCTCTCTAAAACTTGATTATCCACAAAATACATCTCTGTGACAAAGCTTTCCAAAGGAGTCCAATTCATTCAATACCTGCAATAAATTATTTTTACCAATTTCTGAGTCACAAAATGAGGCACAGAATGACCAAGCCACACTACTGGAATAAAACTCTTTAAAACTAACCATTCTTATGAAGTATTTTGATTATGTTATTCAATTGAACTTAAAAATTAAAAAAAAAAACCATGAGGGAAATTCTTGTGGGGTTCAAAGCCATATTCACCTGGTTTCAGCTTTTGTTTTTGTCTTGAGTTAAAGCTATACTCATTAACTTGAAACAATACACTCGAACTTTTAACATACGTGAGTTGAATTTGACTCAATGTCCTGGCAGCATCCCTGGTAAGGTGTTACCCAGTACCTTATTTTGCTTTCACAGATGTACAACAACTTAGAGCTCCATAGTCAATGCTGATGCCTCTGAAATAGTCCAGATATATTTAAATTTACATTAAAACACAAATGTTAGACTGCCACAGCCTTATAAAGGGTGCCCATAGTGCCAGCATTTACACTGAAACCCCTGAGTAAATATTGGGATGTTCTGTGATGAAGGAAGGTGCAAAAAGAGAGGACAAATGGGTCATTAATTACTTATTAAGATGTTGGATTTCCTTGAAGATGTGTGACTGTGCAAAGGCCATTTGTCAGTAGGAGGGACTTTGCAAAACACCCTTCTCACCCCCATCTAGTCCGAGTATGAACTTTGAAGGTCTACGGGGTATGGTGCACAGCCTCTGCCAGGGGACAGTGTAACCTGATGTTCTGGATACCCCTCTGCCTCTCCAACCCCTGAACCACAAGCTAGGATTACGTTCCTGGCTCAGTGCTGCCTTGGTCACACACACAGGTCACTGCCACAGAAGTGGTCACTAACAGCAGTGTCCAAAACAGCCCCACAGCCCCCTGAATTTAAAGCAGGAGATGATATTTGAAGTATTGTGGCATCTCACAAAAATTAATTAATTGTTGTCAGCATTGGATATTCTATTGTATTCTCCAAACCATGAAAAGACCTCCAATAGTTTCAGTGAAAATTCCCTGAAGTACACGTCTGATGGCAGAGAAATGTAGTTTAAACACTGTTAGATGATCACACTTCATTTGTGAGAACTCTAGATTAAGTGATAGGGCACTCCTTCCTGAATGAAGTCCAACTTCTGCCAATGACCACGAAGGATGATGGTGCAAATGTTTAGTGCACATCCCAGTAGCGAAAAGGAGAGAACCCAGCAAGGGCCAGACTCGCCCAGAGCCTCCCGGTGCAGGGGCTGCACCTCTCGCTCCTCTGGCCCTAGAAACAGCCAGCGTTCCACCGTGCAATGCCACAGCAGCTGGGGCTCACACCGAGCCCCTCCTGGGCCAGCCTTAACCCAGGGGCACAGCACCCAGTGTCTGAACCTGCACACACAAAAGTCTCACTCCAAAATGCTCACTGCAGCTGCTGTCGACACGGCAGCAAACCATGATATAACGCAGCACACTAAGGAAGACAAAAGAAGTATCCACAGAAAATATCTGCAGGGTAATTTTCACTCATGGCAAAACTGAAGAAAATCCCAACTCCCACAGTACACACACCAGGTCCAGAAATAAATTTCTAGCTTTGCACACATGCTCTCTATACTTAAATTGCCTGCCAAGTGTTTTTAGAGAAACGTTTATATAAAAAAATGTGCTGAGTCATCAACAGCAATTTTGAATCTAGGGAAAAAGGTCAGTTATGAGAAACTGACAGGTTCAATATCCAATCCAAAATCCAATTTCAGAAGTCTAAATTAACAGTTCTAAGTTCTTATTCAAAGTCACTCTTTTCCTGTGAGAAACTGATCATTTTTTCACAAATTTCAAAAATATCATATGAAACAAAAAAATGAAATTCAGAACAAAATATTTTAAAATACTCTAAGCAAACGGTTACAACTGACTCCCTTAATTCTTATCTTTTCATTCTTCCTCACATCTTAATGGTACATGCAGCAATATGGATAGTGGTCTTAAGTCTTTCCTCATTATTTTTTCCCCGCAGCATCCCTCTAAGTACCAATGCCAGAGCTTCCTATCAGCATGGTTCAGACCGACGCAGAGGGCTCCCTTTGCAGGGAGGACAAGTCCAGCACTTGACACGGAGGCAGCTGCAGCCCCGTGAGTAACAAGTCTGAGGCCGTGCTCCGAGGAATATTTCTCATTACAGCGCTCCTTACTCACCCTCTGCTAATGCTCCATCACGGCATGGCACGCCAGGGCAGCCCTCCGAAAACACCTTCCGCTCTGAATTCATTTAGGAGCTTCTTTTACTTACCCCAAGTACTCATTTTTCTCACTTATTAACAGCTGCATGCCAGCGATCATTAATGAATACTGTTTCCTTTTTTGCTTTCCATCATTAATGAACACTGTTTCCTTTCTTGCTTTCCTCTGTGATTTCTCTCCTTCCCGCAGGGAGCGCAGAGCTCCCAGGCAGCCTCTCTGTCCTGGGGTGGCCCTGGGTGGCCCTGGGTGGCCCCAGGGTGGCCCTGGGTGGCCATGGCCGCTGAAAGCCAGCAGCAGGGCTGAAGGGACTCCTTGCCAGCCCCTGCCCCACCACAGCCCTCGGCTGTCCTTCGGGCCCACTAGCAGGGAGACAGGCACCTCTAGAACCTTCACCACCAAGCTGATGGCTCCCTAAAATTGCACCGAGTTATTAAACACTGCGAGGTGCATGCTGTCCTGAGCCACCAGCAGCAGCTGCGACCCAAGGACAGACGCCTAGACTAGACTACAGTTTGCTTCTACATTTTAATCAAGAACTAACTCCTAATCAGCCTTTCCTGTAACTCCTCACTAAAACAACGCCATGGAGAGTCTAACAGCATCCTCCAATGTTTCTTTCTACAATTTTATTTTAAACAAAACAAAAAGTGAAAGTTGCACAGGATATGTGTTGCAGGTCTCGGTTTTCAAGACAAATACTTCTGCTTTAAAATCCAAAGGTTTTTTTTTACTCAGCAGAGCAGAGAAAAATCTCTCTGTTCACGGGGAAAGTGACAACTGGGATTTCTTATTTGTTCTCGTTGTGAGGCACCCCACTGCCAAAGCACTCCTCCCACCCTGACCACGCACCTGGGAAGGGCTCTCCCGCACTCCACGTACTGAAACATGCCCTTGGCTTCCCGCAACCATCAGCACCAAATGTCAGGAAAAAACACCTGAAGGAATTAAATTAAACAAAAGCAGCACTATCAAAAGGGTTCCTAATACACAAGATAGGCTTTCACGCTTTAACAAACATTTTACTTCCAAAGGACAGCAATCTGGGTAGTCCAGAACATTATGTAAGGGACATCGACAACAGAAGAATCATAAAGTTTAAAAGTCTCTCTTAATCAATGACAAATTTAGTACTTGTTGCTACAATTACAAAGATAATAGTTCCTTTATGTCAGTGCCTTTGGTTTTGCAGCTGTAAAATAGCTTTGAATTCAGCATTTCAAGTAACAGAAATTAATAGGAGGTCATTTCTACCAGAGAAATTTTAGGGGCCCATCCTCTCTAATCATCATTAAAAACTAAATCCACAGGAGAAGAGGCACTTTACTGATTGTCAAGTGGAAGCTATTATTCATTTGATGAAGCTCTTGGCACTGTGCCATTTATTCTGCTGTAGAGCCTGCTGGTTGCTCTACTTCATCTCATGCAATCAAGGTTGTTTCTGCCTGCCAAGAGTTATTTATAGAGTGGGGGAAAAAAATAGCAATATGTTCTCTTGCTTCAAAAGCAAGTTTCAAACTTTCTAAGTGAACAACTGCCTCCCTTCTCCCTAGTGACATCCTTTTTTTTTTGACCCGCACTTGCACAAAAACAAAAGCACTTTCCTAGATTTCGTCTTTCTTGAAACATGAAAACAATTCCCATGCCATGGACATTTTCATTGAGAAATCATCTGACTTTCCCCAGTTAGGACTCTGCATAGCCACATAGCCATGGCAGCAGGCAGCCACCTCCCCATGTGCCGCCCCTTCAGCCTGCCAGGGCCAAAGGGGACGGGCAGAAGGGATCTCCCTTGAGGGTCACCTTCACCGGTGCAGTTCCCCTGCACCTACAGAGCAAGGAAATTCTGCTGGTGATGGGGACACCTTTCCTGTCTTCACTAAGCTGCCAGGTTGAGGAGGTAGCCAGGTTTGCTGGTTTTGTACCTTTGACATTTGGTGAGGAGGAAAGAAGCCACCCACGGAAGTCACCACCACACCAAGGCACTTGGGATGAGAGATGATGAATTTCTATCCCAACGCTCGATTCTCCAGGTCCAGACCATGTACAATCCTTAGACCCAGGTGGAGTGGGCTGCAGTACTGTGGAAGGCCTTTATATCCACTTTGGTGTGCAAATTACCATAAATTCCTAAACAAAAGCTTAAATCTGTTTTTGACCTCAAGGCCAGTTTAAGTTAGGAATCCTGATATTGTTGAACTGAAATATATAAACTCAGAAACAGTCTTTAAAGTGAATGTAGTAAAACACCACTAGTGTTGAGATGTGCATAAAACCAGAACCAACCCTTTGTGGTTTTTTTTGGTTTTTT
Source organism: Bombycilla garrulus (assembly GCA_013400315.1). NCBI lineage: Eukaryota > Metazoa > Chordata > Aves > Passeriformes > Bombycillidae > Bombycilla > Bombycilla garrulus. The sequence goes on along the minus strand of VXBU01013747.1, from coordinate 148,010 downwards.
TTTTAGTTTTTAAGCGTAGCCCCAAATAAAGCTGAGAGTAAACATCTGAAAGTAAATTTCCTGCATGGTAAGACTAGAAGTCTCAGAAATGTTTAGGAAGCAAAACTATCAAAGTGAAATTGAGTAATATTTAATTCTGATTTATTCATCTCTGTGAAACACATAGCAAACTGTGGTCATCTCCACTCCAGAAAATATTGCTAGCCCTCCATTTCCACAGCTATTAACCAGTTTATTTAAACAGACGTGGTTATTTCAAATTTACTCATTGCAGTTCTGATAGCTTTGCTCACACAAAGTAACACCCTATTCCATGGATGTTTTCACTGATACCACACAATTATTTCCTAGACTGTCTGTCACTGGTATCCTACTCCACCTTAGGATGTCAAACATAATAAACAAAGCACAGTCCCTGCACGAGTCTCCTTCACCCCTAGACCAAGCCAGCTATTCCCTAATAAAGACTCTCTGGTGTCTGTTTAGGGATGTCTGTGTAACAGAGCAAGGGCAGAGGCAGGCAAACAGCAAAGGATGCACGCAGCGGCTCTGCCAGCAATCACAGAATCATTTGGGTTGGAAAAGCCCTCCAAGACCACTGAGTCCAAGCATTCCCAGCACTGCCAAGGCCACTAACTCATGTCCCCAAATGTCACATCCACATAGCTTTGAAGTTCCTCTGAGAATGGGGATTCCTCAACTTCCAATGGCTGACACATTTCTTGTTTGCTTTGCAGACTTTGTCTGGAGACTAAGAAAGATGATTAAACTAGCCCTGTTTCTAAGTTGCTGCTATTATTATTATTATTACTATTATTATCATCATCATCATCATCAATCTTCATGAACCTCACAGACAAAAAAGCAGAAAATTTATTTCAGATCAAAATTTCCTAAATAAAGTACCAACCAAATGCAGAAATGCTGTTTGCTGATGGGTTCTATACCCTTCCTTCAGACCAATATAAAATTTGCTGTAGTTTAGTGGATCGTTAGTCAAACAGAATTCATAAGACATACAAAGGGCTATTTATATACAACTGCTATGGAGAGACTACCAGGAAATCCCTTCAGTATTGAAAATGTTGAGCATTTGTTAGCCAGTTTCCTAGGGATTTTATACATAATAAGCAAAGTACATTAGGAGCTCTTGATTTAACAAAAAACCCTGAATTATGCATTTGTGTAAGGATAAGTATTGTAGGCAACATTTCACAAGTATGCAAATTTGATGTAAAATATAGTTTGCATTTGGTGTAATACCCATCCCCCAAATAAAACATGATATAATTTCAAGGAAGAATTTTCAGCACAGTAAGCCTGATCAAAAAAACACAGTTTTCTAAAATAACCAGCAAAGCTATTGTTAAAATTGAGACGTGAAAAAAAAAGATGCATAAATCACTGGAAAATCATGTGTGCTTTGAGGATTATGTCTCGGAGCTGCTTTTCCCATTGGATGACATGCCAAACCCCAGACACCAAAATGGGTTATGCTGAAGAGCAAATACCAGTCATTAACTTTCCTGTGGTTTAATAATTACACCTCTTCCTGGGGATGTGATTAAACCACACACAGCATTAGAAAACAGAGGGAATTAAGTCAATATGCCTCAGAGCTGATGAGTAAGTGAGTGTGTAGAGTCAAGAAAAAGCTGGATCAGATGGCTGGCTGTATATTTCTAAGGTCCATACAGCAGTGCAACACACGAATGCAATAAGAATAACATCATCACCAGATGTAGTGGCATTCCCCCCTCTGCAAGGAAAATGTAGCACTGCACCACAGATCAGCATGAGGAGCACCACGGTCAGCAGAGACCTGGCCCCCCACCATGAACCCTGGCTGTCCCAGCAGAAGGATGACTCCCTGAAAAACATTTTGGTCCACGATTTATTTTGTCAGTGAGGCTGCAGGTTTATATTCCTTCCTGGAATACAGGGAAAAAGAAGTAACTGAAATGCCTGGCAGGGAATTGAAACCCCTTAAATCGTGAATACAGTCAAACTGAAGCATGTGGAAAGAAGGACTCCCATTCCATACATGCCTGGCCAGAGACAAATTGAGGGTCCAGACATTTGTGTTCCCTTCCCCTTTGCTGTGACTTTAGCATTGCAGTGTTGGAAATATTCCCCGCCTGTGCAGTACTACAGCATTGTGCTATGATCCATGGGGCACTGTGAGATGACATAAGCCATGGGAAATGTCATTTCTGAAGAACTGTGTTAAGCAAACACTCCCCCAATTCTCTGTTTTTTAAGTGAAGTAACTCCAGGAAATTCCCTCTAGTTACATCTGGGTGGGAAGCAAGAAAAGGGAGAAAAACAGTTTCTGTGTTCTTGCCTCTGTCTGCAAGGCAACACTGCACAGTACACTGTCCATGGGAAACTGGCACATGCCAAAGCATGTACAAGGAAACAATAAACTCAAAGTGTGACACTGGCAGGGAGTGTTTCCAGCACTACTCTGACATGTCTCACCCTCCTCACGTTTTTCTCAGCCCACTTTCTTTGCAATCCCCCTCACCTTTGTGGCTGGAGACCAGTGTAGCAGCAGGGGAGGCTGCAGGAGGAAGGACTGCTCATTATCCAGCAGCCGTTGGCTTACACTGGGCAGCTCCATCACATCCCCCAGGGATAGCAGCCCGGGGTTATCAACCTGCTCTGGATCTGAACTAGTGACCAGGAAAGAAGGGACCTTGTCAAGATTTTGTCTGCTGAGCCAACCCAGTGCTTCCTAAAATGAGCAGCAGATTAGCTGCCAAGTGTCAGTGGATTCTAATGAGTGAGATTATTTGTTTTTACCTTATAGTATTTTACATTCTCTGGAGAAGAGAGCATTTATAACAGCTGGCAGAATTTAATGCAAGCAATAAACTATGAATTCTAAAGACCTTGCATCTTTATTAGACCCACTGTTAATACATCACACATAATCTCTTCAGGTCAAGTGCAAATCCGTAGGCAGGGGACAGCTCTTTTCCGGGTAACACACCTTTGCCCACTGACCATGCTCTCTGGCTGTGGGATGGGAAGAGGACTTGCTCTAAAACCATTTGCAAGCAACAGGAACAGGCCAAAATGGTTTGGCAAGGTTCACAAGGATGCTGGCTGAGGAGGCCCAAGTAATTGGCTTTGATGGAGCAACATCAGGGAGGAATTTAGGACTAAAGCATTTCAGTTGTGAGTAATTTCGGCTCCAATGTCACCATCTGCTTTTGGACAATTCTGTAACTGTGCTGCTCAAGGCTATGCTCCTGGGAAGAGCTGGCAGTTTTGTGCCAGAGCAGGGACCCTTAGCTACCCAGATGCTGTTTGCAGTCCCCAGGGAGGGGGAAATGACAAAGTGACAATGTTTTTATTGGTTTTGAGCATTTTTCTTCAATAGTTTTGTGGTTCTCTTTGAAATATGCAAGAAGGCATTGCATCTTTCAATCATTTGAGAAATCATTTTCCAATCAGTGATAACATCCTCAGAACTTAATTGTAAGTGACTGTCCCTGTGCAACCTTGCACTTCAACAGAGAAAAAAATGGAAGAAAGAAATTTCCCTCCCAACAAATTTTTGATCTCTCTTCACTTCCAAATCCATCCCTGAGTGACTACAGTAGATACTTGGCAGTACCCCACTAAAGCCTCTTGTACCATCCTTTCTCAAAATTATTCCAGCTCAGACTAGCTCCGTACACATGAGCCACTGTGGCTGCAGCTGTGTGCAGCCTGTCCCCTCCAGCACAGGCACTCTCACTCCCAGGGGAAGGGAACCTGCTGCACATCATCCCACAGCCCCTGTGTGCTGCTCCTGCAGTCTTCTTCTGCTCTCCCAACCACTGCAAACAACTGATTTCAAGACCAGACTCCAGGAGAGAATATAAGGAGTAGATAAATGGGAGGGTTCCCTGCCTGAGATGATAATTCCCACCAGCTGGCATTGCACCAATGCTGGCCAAGTCACACCTGTGCAAAACCCTCAAGGTCCCTGTTTATGGGACCTGTGAGCAGGGCTGGGATCTCTTCAGTGCTTAGCAGGAGTTTTCTGCCTGTCTTATCTCTACTTACAAAATTCCCCTGCTATGGAAATATTCTGGTTTGTTGCAGACAGGAGCCCCGAAATCACAATATGGAAATGGAAGAAGAGGCTCCTGGTGAAAGTACTGGAGATATTGTTTAATATTGGCAGAAAACTGAAATATTTTGGACCAGATGTATCCCATACATCATTTATTTAAACTGTAGAGGTTGCATCAGGAGTGAAATGTGTCACATCCCCAGAGTAATTTATGTCACATTTTACACTGCAAGAAGACCCAAATGCACACTAGTTTGTTTGATAGACTGGTCTATTATTCAAAAGTTATAAAGATAATAGAAGTAAATAAAAATTACAAAATATAAATTGTGAATAAATATATCTCTGATATAAAGATGATAAATACATGACTTTTAATGAAGGTGCATGCCTCTGAAATTCCTCTGATACTGAAGCAGAAACGCAATTTATCCCATCTTGATAGTCTAATCAGAAGCCTCTAAAAAAAAACTATTTAACTGAATAAAAGAGTCATTTCACAGCCCTTATTATCTAAATCATATGGATTTACAACATAAGAAAGGGACCCAGGAAGGGTATGGAGCTCAAACCCTTTGACTGTAAGGAATGAGCTGATCTGTATTTTCTTAATGTGAAAGAAACTGAAGAATTAAATTAAAGGCACAATTCATGTTCTAGGCTTCTTGCAAGAATCAGACTCTTTCCCTTATTGGTATCTCCTCTACCTAGACTGCCTCACTATTTGCTTTAGTGTATTTAATCTACTCTCTAGTCACAGTAAAGGAGACCACTCAGGTAACTGCAATTTATCAGAGGATGTCACCCTTAGCCAGCTATCAGGCCACGCTTCCACAGTCACACTTAACCACATATATTGCACATACTCATTTCCTCCTGAGCTTTAAGGAAGTACACATCATGTGTGCATGGATACTCTCATTTTGAGCAAAGCCACGTTATTCATACAGACTCACAAACGCAAAGCTTAAATGTTGACATTCACAAAGTTCTACTGTGAACCATATTTAAACAGATTTACAATGTATACTCTACAAGAAGGGATTTTTCTAGCAAATTCTGGGATTAGCCTAAAGAAGTGTGAGACAATAAATTTTACCACTTTAATAAACATGTGATTCCCTGGGGAAATAAAAAATTAAAAAAGAGAGGAGTCATTCTGGTCTGCATGCCAGATTGTTTCTGTGCTTCTGCCCTGTTACTCCATCTTGCTGTTCCCACAGTGTTTACGGCAATAAATGGGCAGCTCTTTTGAAAGCCATGTCTCAGAGCTGAAAGCCGTGTCTCCCGCTGGCCTCAGCAGCTCCCACAGGGGCAGCAGCCACAGGATCAGCTGGGGAGGACAGCAGGAGCTGCTTGGCAGTGACAGCTGAGCCCATGGGGTGCCCATGGCGTGCCCAGCAGTTGCCCCAGGCCCAGCCAGCGCAGCCAAGGGCACACAGAGGAGCAAGCCCAGCCCTCCACAGGCACTGCCCAGTGCCAGGGCCAGCTCGGGCAGGTGCCCCTGGGTGAGCAGGGTGAGAGCCAGGGCTGAGAGCCAGGGTGGACTCTGCCCAGCACCCCTGCACACCAGGCAGGGCCTGACAGCAGCATGGGAGCAGCTGCCTCACACAGAGCAGCTGAGCCCTGCCCGCTCCCCGCTCCTCCTCACCCGCACTCAGCGTTTGCCCTCACCTTGCACTTCCCTTTGATACAAGAGCACGTGGGCTGCTTCCCTTGGAGTCAGGTAGAAGCCTGAGGATTCTTTTTACCCACCAGTTGCCCAGGGGATCGAGTTGTATAAATATTGACAGAGAAATACACTTAACAAAAATATTTATCATTTCTGTTTCCCTTAGCACTGAGATTTTGCTTCAGGACATGAGGCACCTGTTTCAGTGAATCTGCTCATTAGTAGATAAAACAAACAGGATTAGAAGATGTGTTTTTAAACAGGATCAACGATGCACACTCTGACTGAGAAGCTGTCCCGCTGACAGCTCGGCCCAAGGAGTCCCTTAGCAGGACACAGTCCCTGCCTCGTGGGAGCGGGCAGTGCCCAGCTCCTTGCTCCAGGCAGCACAGCACGGGAGGAGCTGACAGCTCTGCTGCTAGAGTGAAGCTTGGTGGGAGCGTGTTGGGGCAGGTGCAGGGCAATAAATGCATTCCTAAGTATCTTACTCTGACTATATTTAAGCAAAAAGCCATTTTTCCAGCCTGTCCTTCCTAGGAGATTCCACACAGGCTGGAGTATGAGTAAGTATTGAAATGCACATGGGGATTTTCAGCAGGGCACCAGAGCAGCATCATTCCCAGCCCTGCCAGGGGAATTTCACTGCTAGCAGTACCAGAGATGGAAGAGCCCAAGTCAGAGTGACTGGAGACCTAAGGAGGATGTCCACCTTGGCCCCACAGCTGGCTGCAGCCACAACAAGAGCAAAGACAGTAGAACAGCAGTGATCTCCAGCACCTGTCGCTGCATTCCTACCAATGCCATTTCAAATCCACCAGGATCCTGGTGAACAGAGCTGGGAGCAGACTGAGGGTCCTGTTCTGGATAACCTCAAACAGCAGTTTGGTTTATTGAGTCCATTTTGCACCATCTGCCATGAAGAAAATAAGGGGAGACATGCTGTATTTGTACGAGTGGTTCAATTCCTATGCCATCCAGGCAAAACAGGAGCCCATGTTATTTCTGTCATTAGTTATAATTAGAGAACTCTAATCAACCCCCTGCCTGCCTCAGTACTCAAGTGTTTGAATCTGCAATTTTACTTGTGTTCTTCATTAACAGGAGGGAAAAAGGAAAAGAAATTCATTCATGAAATTTCCGTCCATATCAAAGCCTTTTATTTTAGGATTTACTTCCAACTTATGTATCTTTAAACCTTTTAAACAGGAATACAGTCTCTTCATCTACCATTCTCTTTCATGTAATGTCTTTAACGTAATGTCTATTAAAGAGCAAAGGATTCTCATTCCTCTGTACCAGTAAATATGGGATTACAATGCAGAGATGGAGAAGAAATATTAAGAGAATGTAAAGATCTTTAAGACAACTGGAGGTATTTGTTGCACATACTTTCTGGTACAGAAGGGAAAAATCACTCAAAAGTCTTCAGCATCTTAAGTCTCAGTTATTTTCAATACATGGAGCTAACAACATAATTACTAGTGATGAAATTTTAACATTAATTAATGAAGGATTTTTAAAGGCACAGGTCAGCAGCATCAAGCCCAGAGTGAAATATTCACCAGGACTGCCCAGATGCCATGACACCAAATGTCACTTCCACCCACTCCACTGCTTTGACACAGGGTGTCACGGGTTTCATAGGCTGCTGGATTTCAGAGTTCCTGAAGATCAGACAGAGTGATAAATAATCACCCTTTTATTCCATCATATGCCTGCCCAAAAACGTACCATCTGTGTGAACTACATCAACCAAGGCTTCCTTTAAGCCATGTGTTTCTCTTTTTTCACAAGCAGAACCACATGCTACTAAGAGAGAGTCAAGGAGACCAAGCCACCTAAGCCTGACACATCTGCATTTGCAGGGCATTGATACAAGAGACTTACACAGCAGATTTCAGACACCAAGCTGATCAAGGGATGTAAAAGTAGATTAAAAACTCTAGAAAAGATTCTGCTTTAGAAGAGACCACTCAATGGCTGACTCTAAGAGTCACCAATCTGTAGTGAGACCTGCTAGTCAAAAATCCAAGGGGAATACCTTTTTTTCCCCCCAGAGTAGAGCATGTCCTAATAAATACCCATGTATAAAACCTGTGGCCAAACTGCCAACCCTGAAATCCCCCCAGCATGCTGTGGACCCCAGCAGTAATCAAGCCAAGGTTTACTGGGCACTCAGATTCAAGGAGCTCAGTGTTACCAAGAACCTTTCCAGAGAGGCTTTCCAGACTGGAATCAGGAAGTGTGACACCACACATCAGCAACAGCCTCACCCTTACTGTGGTAAAAAAGTCTGCCGTGTTCACATGTGGGTCTGCATTTCCCTTATCAAAATGCATGTTTTTGCTTAGCTACAGCCAGAGCCCTGATTCTTCCTCAAGATCCCCAAAAGCCCGATCCATTTAGTAGGAAAGTCTCTCAGGTACTAAGCAGGTACAAATGTATGACCAAATGTATGATTTTCAAAAGGCACCTGGTAGAACCTGAAACAGCAGGCAAAGAAAAATTATTTTAGCATTGGCCATCTCCTGAATTTCACCTGCACAATAAGTGGAAAATGTTCTCTCTGCAAAGTTACTCAGGAAAAAATTGACCCAGATTTCAGCTCTGTCTTAACAAATCATGCTAAACATCTGGGAAATCAAATTCCCTGTAAGGACAAGGACAGTTTTAAAAAGTACTTACTTTTGTCAGAAATACTAAAAGCCTTAAGTCTACCCCTAAGGATCAACATTTCATTTTATTCACCCTGAAACAAGGGGATAATAAGAAGTATCACCCAAGTCAGGAATAAACACGAGTACACAAGGTCAGGATCATCTGAGAATCTTAAGAATGTAGACGGAGCTTGGAGAGAGTCCACTTCAGAGACTAAATTTCAAACTTTCACTAAGTACAAAAAACTATTATATGTTAGTCTTCAAATATAAAGTGAATGGGTACACACTGACATTTATGAGGATGAAATAAAGGAATGGTAAATTAGAGAAAAGGGTTAATAAGGAATTATATTATTACAAATGTAACTAATGTAAAGAGTACATCAGAAGAAAATACGAGAGGAAACAATTCCAACCTGTGACACATTTTGATTTAAAAATAGCTGATTCCAGCAAACAAACTCAATCTGATTCAGTCACTGACCAAAGGGGAAAAAAATAAGTTGACTTTTCAGAAAATCCTTAGCATTACTGATTTGCTGAAATTTGGCAAAGGACTGGTAATGAAACCTTTGAAGAAGATTTTGCAGTGGGAGATTCAGCAGAGAGATTCAGTGGTCTGGTATTAGGATCAAAAGTCTGCCTCCAAATATTGTTACCATCCTCAGTTTCCTAAAACTTGTTGAATTTATCGTGGCCTTAGATGCAGCAATAGAAAGAATATTTTTCTGTGTAAACAGATTTTGACAGAGCTCAGAAAGCTGCTGAACACAGGTTTTTCTGGAACTGGACTTAAGGTCAAAGCCAAAGTAAAAAAATATATTTAAAAACTTCTTTGTTTGGTTCAAAACAGCCATGACACATGAGAGCAGAAAGCAGTAGTCCAAAAAATAACTTTATTAATGAAACAGAGTTGTATATTTGAAGGTGGTGGAAATATACACTAGAGGGAAAAATACATGTCAAAACAGGGAGCTGCTGCTTCCCTAAAACATTCCTTCAGAGAATTTCCCCTTGCTTTTCAGGCAGACCATTTCCTTCATGCAAGAAAGAGACGAGCTCACCAAGTGTTAGAGCAAGCAGCGCTATTCTGGACACACAGCGTGGCCTGGGTAATCCATCGCAGGAAGGGAGTGTGAGGAATTTCAGGTCAGAAAAGCTGCAGGGCAGAGTGGAGGCTGCTGGCATTCCCCACACTGCTCAAACTCCTCCTAGCCTGCTACTTCCAGCAACTTCCCTAAAAGTAATTTTCTGTACCAAGGAAACACTACTAACGAAGCAGAAATACCATTTATCCATTTAAGGGAAATTAATCTGCCTTTTCGTTGGGAACCATAAAAATAAGTGCAACGAGAGAAAATAAGGCAGTCACACATCATGTCCGACACAAAGCCCTAATCCGTCACAATCACTTGGGGTCTGGCTGACTCCAGCCGGCAGCCACTCTCCCCGTGGCATCTCGGGCTCCCGCAGGCAGCACGGGGAGCTGGTGCCTTTGTGCAGGGCGCAGGATGGCAGGAGGCGCTCTGAGAATGCCCCCCGTGCCAGGAGGTGCTCCGAGCACAGGCTGGACCCACGGGATGGACGGCCAGCTAAAGCCGCGACACGCAGCCTGCGGGAGGCCCCGCCACTGCAGAGCCCGGCTTCTCCCAGGGACACACGGGGACGGGGACATCGCCCCGTGCTCGGGGGAGCCTCTGCAGGGACAGGAACCCAGCCCTTGCCCCAGCCGGCACCGCACCGTGGTACAGCTGGTACCGCACTGCCGGGATGTGGCCATCAGAAAGAGAAGGGATGAAGTTTTAGCTTTGGATTGCAGGAGCCCTTTGCCACCTCCAGCTAGCCCCGTGCTCCCAATCGCTCCCAATCGCTCCCCAGCTCGCACTGCCGGGGTGATTGTGTCATGCGAGCAGCAGGCTGCACAGATGTCAGATGTCACGCTCTATCTGATGAAGAGGTCTCTGCCTCGGGCTGTTTATATATAACCTACCAGAATTTCCTGCTGCATGATGAAATAATTAGGGGCCCTCATGCAGGGAACAATGTTGTGAGTAGGTTGCAAAGGCATTACACATACAAAAAGAAAATTCTAAGCATTTTTCCTATCTGTGATACAATCTTCTAAGACTCCTTATATACACTCAACCTGTTTGTATTATTTCTTTTAATGTTCTTCATATAGATGCTAAATGAAGGCTTCAAAAAGTTCAGCAGTGTTATTTCCTTTATGCTCAGATTACGCAGTGGGAATAGCAGCATGAGAGAACCAGAAAAAAAAATAGAGATTTATTTGTTTGTTTTAAATCAAGATTGCTTTTTACATCATAAGTCAGTGAACTCTAAACTGCAGGTAGTTTAATAGAAGTTGATCCTGTCATCAGACTCCCATTTTGTGGCTCCCCTTTTTTCTCATCAGTTTTAATTCACAACTGGTTTTATCCATAAAGAGATCACACATATGCCCACAGAGGCTCTGTGTGCTGATTTATCTCAGCTCACTCCCCTCCCAGCTCACTGCACTACAAAACCAGCTGGATCACATCCTCAGCTGCAGTCTGGGTCAGCTTCCCCCTGACTGTCAAACTTTCAAGTAAAACTTAGGAATCTGAGGTTTCAACCCTCCCATGTCCTAAACATGTCCAAGACAGTTGAACTGGGCAATTCTGCTGGCTGGCAGCCATGGAGGAACCAGCCCAGGAGGGTGGCTGGTGTGAAGGTCTGTCCAGAAACATCCCCAAAGTGGAGACCTGTACTCACAGCAGGGACACTTTGGAAGCAGATCAGGTTTGAATGTCTCCAAAGATGGCAGCAGCCGCCACATTATTTATCTGCACTGCTCAATCTTTCCAACAAAGCAGCTGTGTGAACCTCTGTGACCCAGCTACACAAAATGTCAGCAATAAACAGAACAAGAGGTAAACACACAGACTCACTAACAAGTGGCACAAGCTGCTGACCAGCCAGCCCCTGTGGGAGGGAACTGGAGGGGACACTGGGAACACCTCAGCCTCTCTGCAAGTGGCTGTGGGGGACTGAGCTGCTACTGAGATTAAACCACAGTAATCATCATGGACCCTGGTGCAGGAAAAACCAGGATGAGCCATATTACCTTTTTTACTTCTTATACACCCTCAAACAATGCATCCAGGCACACCAAAATATTTTCAGAGTTCAGAATCCACCTGTCTTCCAAATTGCTCAAACAGTTGCCGTAAGTATATCACATTTATAGACTTTGTTTAATTCAAATGACCCCAAATAATTGGAAATAGGATAACAGGTGACCAAAACATGTAGAAGAAGAGTTTTCAGTGTGGTGACCATCTATATTTTCGTGGTTAGGAAAACTAGAGCCATGCTTTTCTTAGAACACAGCATGGAAAAGAAACTGACATTTCCCAAATATCAAAGAGTATGTATGTCACTGTTCAACAGATACATAACATAAATCAATTTCTAAATTATCATTGCTTTCCTATGTCTATTTAGCATCTCAGCTGTCTCCCTTTACCCATCGTCTCTAAATGGATCCTGTCTCACTAAGCAATGGTTCAGGCACAGTAAACAGCCATTTGTTGTGCTGTCCCTACAGGTATCAGTTCATATTAACATTTCAAAAGTTTGTACATAGCACAGCTTACAGTACTACCAAGGAAATAAATCTTAAAGCCTGAAATAAAACAACATATCTTTGATCTTAGCTCTCCATTCAGCCCACTATTTCACAGCTTCATTAGGAGATAGACCCTCATTTTTTGCCACCATTAAAATCACACAAGTACTGAACATCAGTGGAGGCTCTGGGCGGGGGAACATGGGAGGCAGGAGTGCATCTCATCTCAAGAGCAGCAGCGTTCTGCCTCCTCAGAGCCAGACAGCAAATGTATTCCACCGTGCTGCTACTCAGCCACTGCCAGCTCATTTTAAGTTCCTTATTCTCAGTGTACTTTCATGAAATAATAAAAGGCCACGAGAGAAGGAAATTTTTACTGCTCATGTATTTGAAGACTACAACCATAACAGACATCAAGCCACCTATCGTCAGGGCCAGGACACCCTCGACAGCAGTCATTCCTCTCTGTAAGGGAAAATCAGCAACGATATGTGATGATGGAAGGCATTACCTTCCTCAAGGGCCAATTTAGCACAGCAGGAGAAAATCAGCTCAGGCAATATGCATCTCAAAGCAGGAGAAAAATTAAAGGCAGGAGGAGGAAGAGTGGCTTTGGAAGGGAGAGTAAGGGACGAAAGCAGTAGCAGTAACCGTGGGAAGGACAACCACGACAAGGGCAGTGGACAAAGTGGAGAGAATTTAATCCTTGCAGTTTGTTAGCGAATAGGATACCTGGACTGAGAAAACTGGGACATCACAAGCAGGGTTGGAGTCTAGACAAGTGCAAGTTTACAAGAAAAGCTTTGTTCAGCTGCTTTCTACCAAAAGGTAAAAAACTTTAAGCAGCCAATACCTGCACGTCAGGCACCTTGCAGTAGGATTGCAGAGCTGGGGCTCTCACTGAGCACTGACTTCATCACTCAGCTGTGAATGCCTTGCTAGGACCCATAAACAGGAGCTGGCCCAGCATGTCTGCCCCCAAACCTGGCCCAGATGAGGCTGTCTCCTGGCTGTCCCTCCACCCTTCTGACCCATGTTGGGCACAACTGCTTCCACACAGCGCCACATCTGTCTTGCCTAGGCAGAGTTCTGCATGACGGGGCCCAGCTAAGGAGAGCATGCTCACACCACACACCTGTGTGAGCCCACTGCCCCCCATGCTGGGCAGACCCCAACCCTCTAGAACCCCGGCCAAGTCATTCATCTCCCTACACCCCTGCTTCTGCCTCCATTAAATTTTACCGACTTAAATTACACCGCTGAAAAGAAAAATTATTATATTAGCATATTAAAAGTTGTGGTGAATTCCCTTCACAGCTGTCTGCTGCCAGAGCTGTGGAACTGTATCTTAAACAATTTACAAGCCCTGTAAGTGCCTGTTATTTGAATAAAGTTGTTGTTGAATTAGCATTATCTTTTGGCCGCTAATTTGTAACATCAAATTACAACTTCTGCCTAAATGTGCATATTAAACAAAAACCCAGCAGTGGTAGGGTAAAGGAACAACAAGGCCTTATACAAACTAAATATGATCATTTGAAATTGATGTACATAACACAAAATTTTTCACCTGTTGTGGTCTGTCCTTCAACCCCAAAATTTCATAAACTGAAACTTTTTCCAAGTTTCTGTGGATTTTAAAATGGACTTCCAACTGATCTGTAGGCAAAGGATGCAAAACAGAGACAAATCTCTTGTTCACAGGAAATATTGTCTTGGTGGTCCACTAAAACACATATATTGAGGGACAGATAATACTGAAACATTTTCACTGTGAAGAGGACATTAGTCTAGGGGAAACCTGAATTCCCTTGCTGCCTGTTCTCATGATTTTTGTAATTGATTATATATATCCTCATCTTAGTTTTAAGCTATCCTTAGTTTATTTCATTTGCAACATTTCTAAGCCCTTTTCTGATAACCATTTTATTCCCTTGTCTTCATTTTGTTTGGCAACAGTTGAGCTGGCAGCAAGCCCAAAGCCTGAAAAATGACAAATCACTACCAGATGAAGCTGTGAATTTCACACAGAGTATGTCCTCCAGCCATGGAATACTTCTGAGGCCAAATAACAATTACCAAACTGACTGAGAAGCTAAGCTCAAGCTTTACATGAAGGCCTGCCATTAACAAAAAAACAGAATAATTCTCCAAGCAGTGAAACTAGTCATTGGGCTAATGAAGGCCCTGAAAAGCTGAAGAATCAGAAGCAGAGATAGAAATGCAAATCCTTAGCAGGGTCCCCAGACAGGGTTTAACACTTGCAGCCTCATAGGAGCAGGAAAGGCCCTCTGTTCCCCAGGAAAGGCAGTCACAAACCAAAATGATCCACAAGAAGCACTAAACCCCTTCCATCCTCCATGCCCAAGTTACAGCTCTGGAGCTGTGCCATGTTACCTCCCTGAGAGCGGCTCAGCACTGAGCCCACACGGGCACACAGCGCTCCCCAGCAATCCAGCGTTTGGGCCAGAGAGGAAAGTGACTCCAGACAGAATTACTGCTGCTAATACCCGCAAAAATCTCTCCCTGCAGACTGTATCCCCTCAGAGGGTCAGTGGGGAGAGGTTAGGATTGGGAAGAAGGATGTTTCTCCTGGGTACCCTCCAAGAAGGCCAACACTGCCTTTTTCCCAGGAGTCCTCCCTGCAGAGTCTTGTTAACCCAGCACTAAAGGCACAGAATGTAAATGCTTTCCTGAACCCTGTTTCATCCTTCTCAGGCTGATGCCACAGGACATCACCTCTTGTTACCCAAAATTATCAGACAAGAACTGAGGAAAGCCACCTTGCAAAAATGTTTCCCTATCTTTTGCTAGGTAGATGTTTTTAGTTTGGCACTCACAGTACCCTTGCAGGTCATGTAGAGAGGATCATTGCTTACTCTAGTAGTGTAGACAGGGAGGCCTGAATTTCTGTGTGCAGTAATTTTTTAGTAGATATAGAACGATACAGTGGATGTAAAGCAACACTGTTCTGTCACATAACATAGGCTGGACGTAGCCACAAGATGTGAAGTGAAGCCATCAGCGTCCTGAACACTCCTGAGGTGCACCTTTCCCAGATTGTCATAATGGATTATATATCCATGCAATGAAAGATGCAAACCAACATCAGAGGAGAAGGAGAAGACTCAGTAAAAAAGTGGTGTTTGGCTATAATCCTGTGTACCTGGATGTCACACAACACAAATTCCCTGCTCCCTCTCCCCTGGGCTCCCATGGAGCAGGCTCCCCATAGGCACCCATTGCACCCAGCTGTAAAAACCGTGTAAAACTGTAAAAACCATGTAAAACTGTAAAAACCATGGACAGGGAACCCCAGCGCTACCACTGCAGAAAGCTGGAAGGTGGAGGTGAGAGCAGCCTCAAAGGGTTAAGTCCAGACAATACTTTCCTGTCCTGGGGGCATCAGACACAGTCTGGGAGAGGCCTGTCAGCCTTCATTGGCCACAGGTAATGGTATAGGGTAATTTCTCCTGATAATGTCACCAGAAGAGGAAATCCTGCAGACTAAACTCATTAAGGGCTGAGGGGAACACTGTGAGGGGCTCTTTCTGCAGGAAGAAAGACTGTAGGCTGGTTTGTCTGAGTGGGAGGGCATCTCTCGTGACATATGGCTGGAAAGCTCTCAGGGATTTAAAAATCCCTTCTTTGGCATATGTCAGCCTTAAAGTCCAAGTTTTCACTTTGAAGTCAAAACTCATCCCTCCTTCCAAAATGCAGCCCCCCACAAAGGGAGATGGTAGATTGATGCTCAAGAGAATTTAGAGGCATTTGAACAACTGTCATTCATTTCCACTTTTCTATCAAGCAAGCAAATAAATAAGACACTACATTGCTGCAAGTGGTTGTTCTAGCGGCCCTTAAGGCTTTGAATCAAGGCTAGTAATGCCTTGAGTTGCTGAAGGGCAGCATCACCTGCCAGAAACAAGCACTATTATCCTCTCAAGGCACCTGAGGCACACACAGGATTTAGCACCTCACTCTCCCCTCCTCTGCGCATCCTCAGGTCTGGACGCGTCCCTCGTGGCACAGGCAGAGGGGGCAGCACGACACAGGACTGCCCACGGAGTGAGCGGGCAGCGCCACTGGGGCATCCATCGTACAGGCAGCCCTGCCACCACCTGTTGGTTTGACCCAATAAACTGCACACACTGCGTGCTCAACACTTTTGCCCATACCTTCTCTCTGACCTTGAGGTGTTGCCCAGCACATTGGCAACTGATTTGAGAAACTGTGAAGTTCCTTCTCTTCTGAGAAGCACAGTGGGACAGCTTATCTACTGAGCCCAACAGAAAAATGCCCTTGATTTCAGAAGCAAGACAGCCTGATCCCTGATCTTTTATAAGAAAGTATTTTGACAGTGTAACAGATGAAATTAGCTAAATGACTGGCACTTAATCGGATAGTCCTTCCAGAAGCAATTACCTTGAAAATATCTGATAAAATTTGTTCAGCATTGTCTCTGCTGTGGCAGCGCAGACACAGCCCAGCTGGCATGCAGCTCTGACCTGGCCATCTGCTGAGGCAGCGATGCCTGGGGACAGCATCCTGGTCACAAGTCTCTCCTGCATTGGCACAGCCCTCCCAGCCCTTCCTCCTCAACACAGCTGGTTTCCACACCTCCTAAGAAACATGGGACTTGGCACAGGCAAAATTTAGTCAACTGATTAGAGAACATCAGTTTCATCTCAACACAAAAAACAATTGTCACTTTACACCAGCACCAGTCAGAAAATTTCTGATGGACAAGTACTTTAAAAATCAGCTGGTCACAAGTGAAGCAACTTAAGGAAACAATATGTCACTTTTACAGAATGTAAACCTTCCTCCAGTATCCTGTTTGCAGAGAAGATATTACATCTCTAACTGCATCCATCATCCTTACAATGCTTTCCTAAAATAACTGTTTTTATTTGCGAACTTAAATGAAAGGAGGCATACACATGTAGTGCAGAATATATTTAAACCATCACTTCTAGGCACTGGGCTGGTCTAATTCTGTTTCCTTCTTTATTCCTGACCACGGACTTTGAAGCCTTTTGCATGAGATCCATGAGCTTGTGCTTTTGCCCAGATATTACCTCACACTTAAAACGAGAGAAAGAAGGTTGTAAACAGACAAATCCTGCACCAATGTAACCCACGGGCACTCAGCATAGGAGGACCGTTCTTCAGTGACTCTGAAGGAGGTGAGAGCTGGAAGGAGCCCCCTGGTACCCCATGATGTGCACCTGGCTAAAGTCTTACATAAAATCCTGAAGAACACATATTGTGGGAGCAGATGATATCAACTGAGCTTCAAAATTATGAAATTTTTGTTGCCAGAAGTCATGAACATGAACTGTTCTCTGAAAGTGAGGCAGAAGGAATCGCTTGCCTAATCCCCTGTGAGAAAATGAGAGATGTTGTGGACAATGAAACCACAAAGATGCACTTGGAGAGCAGGCTGCCCTATCTTAACTACTCCTGGTAATCAAAATGCAACTGGTGCTTACACACAGTGGGTAAAAGCTCATTTACTGAATCAAACTGGTGAAAACATACTTGACTCCTAATTTTCTCTTATAGTAAAAACAGAGTTTCTACAAATGCTGAAAGACAGCAGAGTTAGAAAAAAGGGATGCTTCAGGTGCACCAAGCAGAACTCTCTAGTGATATGAACTGTAGAGAAAGCAGGATCCAGGAATATATGTAATATCATTTATTAAGACTAACCCTGAAAATAAATTCTATTTCTCTTACATACCTATTTTAAAACATTTTTTTTTCCTACTCAAATAAAAGTGTTCCTGTATTTGAGGTCTTAATTATATAATTAGTAACAACAAAAAATTAAAATGAATTAAACCCATTCTGATTTATTTTGCTTGCAGTGTTAAATAAGAGGTATACAAAACACAATTAGGTAATTTTAAGTCCTCTCTTTAAATCCTAATCAGAAATTGTCACATCTAGATAAAGCCAAACCAAAACAAAGCTTTTCATTTGTTATGAGCAGAGAAGTGTGTGAAGTGCACAGTCCCCACTGACTCCAAGATAAATACTTCCACTGCTTCTTAGGATTTCTGGCTAAAGTGTTGCTCAACAATTTCAGGACTGTGCAAAGATGATTACACAGAATCTACTACTTGGAATAATTAGTGCAAGAAAGCTTTAACTACAGTGTACAGTATACAGACAGACATTAGCCTGAGGAAGGGTGAAGGTCTGACACTTGCTAAAATAAAGACAAAAATGTTTTTTTTGACTTGCACTGGTACCTGCCTCATGTTGTGTACTGACAATTCTGCACACACCTCACCTCCAGGCAGCCTGCTTTGTTCTTTTTTAAGCACCCAGATAGAGCCCAGAATTATGTCTCTGGCTATGGCATTGCACAGGCCCAGGTAACCAGGTAACATTCAGACAAGTGGCCCACAGACCCCATTTGGGGGTCAAAGCACTCACCCAGCTGACAGCAGGCACAGACGTGAGCGCTGATGGGAGCAGAGGCTGTGCAGCAGGGCTGGGGCTCGGTGCCCAGCACTGCCAGCACTGCCAGCACTGCCCCTGCCACAGCAAGGACCCCGCTCTGTGGGCGAGGCCAGGGCTGCAGCACCAGCAGGAACACAGGAAGGGTGTGCACATCCCCAGTGCAATGGGGACTCCTGAGCTGCTGGCAGTGTGACAGCACTGGAGGACAGAGCCTCACATTTCTTCCCTTCCCACATACTGTATCATGTGCACATGACAAGTAGAGGTCCAAGAGTTATTGACCCTTTTCTGGGTGTTCTAAATCAACCCACCTGTGCACACAGAGACACTGACACCTGCCCACAGACGTACACGTGTCCCACCAATGCCCACTGACACTCATGGGGAAACGCCTGATGCAGAAATTGGTAACCTTGTCACAAAGCAGAAGAGAAATATAACATGAAGCAGATTATTTTTTGGATGGTCCAGCTGCTCTCCCACCACCTTGATGCAGTTTGTGGGTCCCCCTTCTCATCTCATTTTTTCCAAGTGGTGGCAAGACTTCTCCCCTGCATGAGTGGACAAACTTCTCCCCTGAAGATGGCAAATGTCACCCTGCACTGTTGGTCTGCTCCTAAAGCCTGATGAGAGCCAGAGCTTGCAGCTGTGTGCAGCACAAATGAGAAGCTCAAAAAGGGAATCAACATTGCTGTTGAATTTCAGGCAGCCTGAGCACCAGAGAGGAAGTGTTGTTCCCCTGGAATGCGCCAGAGATACCACCACTGCTAACCACAGATTCTCCGCATGGTAAAAAACAGAATAAATTAAACGTTGCAGAGAGAGTTCTCAACTATCCCCAGGGCAGCAGGCAATGAGGAATGTACCTCATCTGTCAGTCTGTCAGTCTGTCAGGCAAGCATATCAGTGAACTATGTCCCCTCAAGAAGGGTCACCACAGACCACACCAGTTACTCTCTTACTGCAGGATGAGTCCTAACTGGTGCCTCTGTCTGCTCCAGAAGATGTGTTTGTGGTTAGACGGGCACTGCACATTTGATATCTTCATTTCTCTACTGTACCAGTAACATTTTTAACCTACATTCACTATTCATTCAATATGGGAAGGAGTCCTTCATTATACCAACACCTTCTTTGGTCTTTAGATGTAATAGCTGTCTGGTCAGACTCCACCCTTCTTGTATTTATCATCTAGTCCCACGTATCATAGCACATTCATAGCCTCTAGCACTGAATAGAATCCATATGTTCTCCTCTTGTACCCCTGCAGAGATTTAGCTGTCTGAAATACTTGCTATGAGATCATGCATATCCCATTTTACACCAACATTTAGACATAAAGCAGCATCATGAGAACACGGGGAACAATCAAACATCAGTGTGAAAATCCCCCAAAACACTGGTATGAACTGCAGTGAACACAGGATAAATGTAATTTCCATTTTGTCTCACCAGAAAGCGTAATGTCCACAGTAACAGTAGGAGTATAGCAGAAAACACTGCAGAATGTAACCAATAAACAAGGCAGAGAGGAGCCATGAATCCCACTCTGCTTGCATCCACCAAGGGGGCAAAACCAGCCAGACCCTGACGACCCCGCAGCTGCTGCTGTAGCAGGCACGAAACCGGAAAGCGTTCACAGAGTTGTCTTTCTGCTTGACAAAATCTTGGGCTCCAGCCCGGCTGGGTCCACACACTGGGACACCTTCCCTGGGCAGGAGCATGGCAGTGCAAGGGCCTCACCTGCACGCCACTCTGGGCCACAAAACGCTGAGCATGGGCCCATTGCATTCCTTATTCTGTAAATCTGCCTCTCAGTGTCACCAGCGGCTGATTGAAGGGGATGTAAGTGCTTGGATATTTACAATAGAGCAGTAGAATCGCAACAGTATTACAGTCTGTATAACCCTGATGGTAAGTCAGTGTTTCACTGAATTCTAAGTTTTCTTTCAGCCATCAAACCCTCTTTCCCTGAGAATTGGTGAAATAATTCTTCTCCTGCTCAAGCACCAACATTTAGGTTGGTACCAAGGAACGGTAAAACATTAAACAATGAAGTGCTGTGGTATGTAAACCTTTTTTCAGGTAATCAGCCAGAGCTGACTCATCTTTGAGTGTCTCCTGGTATATATTAAAACAAACAGTTGCTTTTAAAATTAGTGGTTCCTTCTGTCACTCTCTTGTCCTTCTGCAATCTTAAGCTGAAGCAACAAACAGAAGCTTATCTTAGATGACCAGTAAGAAAGTTCATTTTCTGTCAACTTTTGTTGTGGAGTATAAAGAGTACTGAGAGTGCATAATGAGAGCACAGCATGTCCTGGGGCCCCAAAAATGGGATGAGTAGTTTTGTGTAGAGCAGTGAGGTGAACAAGACTGTGTTGTTAACATGCTGCTTAAGTAATCAACCTCTTCACTTCAGTTACATTTTTTTTTTTTTTTACATATGCTCACTAAAACTTATCCTTGCTGTCCTTCAAAAGCAAAGACACAATAACTGGGGCACTGCTGACTGCAGCAGGAGTAGGACTGGATCCAAGTTTCCATAATTATAACCAAGATACCAGAGAAAAATTATTTTTCCTACAGCCACCACGTGCTCACAAATCAAAGATGTATTTTAAATCCTGAGCAGTGTATTTTCCTGTGTGATCAGGTCAGTTAAACTCAGAAAACAGCTCAAACTAAGCAGGTTGACAAAGGGGAGTGTGTTAAACTTAAACCCCATTTTGTCACCTGCCCAAAAGCACTGGACTGCTTTCAGGCACTAAACTCAATAGAAGATGTCTAAGCAAAAACATACACAGTGCAGGCACCTCATTCTCCTCCAGATCAACATCACTCTGGCACCTGCTAAAACTTCCCCACTCGGTTCTGTAAGCATCAGTCAAGAGTTAAAGTTGCCATATCAGTTTAAAAAGTATAACTACCAAGAAGAATAATATTTCTCATTTCTACTTAGAATACTGCACTTCTTGCTACTTAAAACCTGCAGCATCTGCACTTTTCAAATAAATGTATTTTATTTCAGAGCATTACAGTAGCACTTTGTGAACACCAGTCACAAAACTGTAAATCTTGATTTACTTGTAGACACATGCAAACATTTCGTCAATTGTAACCTGTGGGCAGCAAACCAGGATCTTGTTTCTGGAGGCTCTCTGTATTTTTCAGACCTGGTAGGAATGAATCACCTTTCTTTCATGAGCTCCCTTCCCAGTCTGCCTACTTACTAAACAAAACACCTCTAGCTCGCTAGCTTCAAATGTGCTCGATCTTTAACAGATATTTTCAATTTAACACACACAGTTAACACTGTATAAACACGCAGTCACAAACTGGCTGGGGAAGAATTCGAAACATGAATTTGAAACATGAATCTGCCTTGAAACTCTGATTTTTCTCTGAAAAGCATTTGCTGTTCTGTGGGGAAGGAGCTGTGGTTTCTCACACGGCAGCTGCCCGTGCCCCCTCGGCGGGGCCGACACCCAGCAGGGCGCCTCGGAGCCCAAGGCAGCCTCCTCCGAGGGGACTTGCCCGGCCACCGCACGTCCTTGCCGAATCTCGCCCCGGCTCGAGTCCTTTTTCTCGGCGACAATGGCCAGTGCGGTCCGGAGCAGGCTCGTGGTTCAGCCCCTGGGCTGCGCCGCACGCCCGCTCTGCCCGGCACAGCCCAGGGGCCCATGGAACCGCTCCCGCAGCCGCCGCGGGGCCCGGCCCGGCCCGGCCCGGAGTTCTCGTACGATCCCCGGGGCGCGGGCGGTGCGGGACGGGGCCCCGGTGAGATCGCAGCGGTGCGGGCTGCTCACGGCGCCGGGCAGGCGGCTCGCCGCGGAGACCGCGCTCGGCTGGACGCGCTGACCGCGCCGCCGTCGGGCCCGGACCCATCGGGAAATGGTTCCGCGGGGGAGCCGGGAAAGTAGAGGGTTTCCACAATACCTGCGCGGGTCCCGGCGCAGCCTCCCCTCTCCCCCGCAAGCTGCGGGACGAGCGGCCACTGCTCACGGCCGTCGGTGGCACCGACCCGGGTGCGGCTCCGGTTGAGGAGGCTTCGGAGCAGCCGGACAACCTACGGGGGGCAGAGATGACTCCTAGGGAAGCTCTCTACTGCCGCACCCCTCGGGTGGTTCCCAAAACCCGTCCAGGGAGGGGCTTCCGGCTGTGCCCCGTCCGGGTGGACGACGGCCGAAGGAGCCGGAAACCTCCCGGGGCTGCTGGTGCCCCGGGCTCCTGCCTCCCCGCACGGGCTATCCCGCGTCACGGCCCGGTCCCCTGCTGGAGTCGGATGGACAGAAGGGAAAGGAATCAGGCAGGCAGACCCAATATATTTCGGGCACTCCAGCATGGAGCTCCTGTGCTCACCGAAACCAAGACAGCGTTGTGCCTGTGTACTTATAAACAACCCGCCATGGTTTCCAGTTCGGCTTTGCCTTCCATTACAATAGGGGCAAAATGCCCTTTTACTTAATCTGATCGCTGCTCTGATTTCCTCTGTCCCCAGCACTTTCCCTAACTGTGACGCAATTAGCACAGATGCTTAAAAAGTCGAATTCTACATCAAGTGTTCAGCGCTATTTCAGGAACGCAGAGACGCAACACTTGATTTGAACAGGCATGGCTTTCATCCAGATAGTATGTTTAGAATGCAGCGACCAAGAGTTGAAATAAATGAAGAAGTTCCACACTGGGATGTCGAAATTACTCCCTGCACCTCTGGTCATGGTGCAAGCACCAGCAGAGTCCTCTAAAAACATGCAGAGCTGCATCTCACTGACTCCCTTCTTGCCATCTGCCTCCCTATACCAGCCCCTTCTTGAAGGAAAAAAAAATGCAAATTGCATCAAATTCTTGGTCTTGGTAGGGGAACCATAGCCTCAGGAATCCAGTTAGGAAATAAGAATTTTTCCCTTTGACTGGTCTTGCCACTCACAACTAAGCAACACAGACCTCTACACTGGAAGCGCCGTGAACAAAAGCCACATGTCTGTAGCCCTGAGAGATCCTAGACCCGCAAACCAGAGACAGACAGCCCGAACGAAGGAAAGTGAATTGCATTGATTTGGAAAACGACCCATTGGTAAGAGACCGGGTTCGTTTCCTTCTCGTTAAATCAGTCCAGAGTCAATTATTCAGGGCTAGTCCAAGCTCTGCGTCTTTTATCACTAGCTGGGATCAGTGGGAGTGCAAATTCACAGAGAGCAAGCCTGAGGGCGGTGGCTCGGTTCTTTCTTCCACAGCCCACAGAGGCTCCGCAGCCCAAGACACGGCGATCTACAGATTAAAAACCTCGGGATACTTGCGCGAGTAGTGCAAAGTGGTGCAAAGAGATGGCTGGGACTGGAGAGGGGAGCTTCTGGGGAAGTGAACCTTGTCCCGCACGGGCTTCCCTCTCTGACCCTCTCCGAGCTGTCCTGCCAGCAGCTGCTGGGGGGAAATGGGGTGGCGCTGCGCGGAGGGGACGGTGCGTCCCCGCGGTCCCCCGGAAGCGCGGAGGGACCCGCCGGGCAGGCCCGGGATGCGCCGCTTGGGCACCGACAGCGCCGTGCCCAGCGGGATCGGCCGGGGCTGGGCACCCGCTTCACCCGGTTCACTGGCCTCTGTGCCCGTTTTTCCGAAGCTGACCACAGTGGCGGTATTAATTTCTTACAGAACTTGTTCTAACGGGAGAACCGGTGTCGCTGAAGAAACTCCAGAGAGAAGCGCCCAGCCGCATGCACTTGCAGCACGGTGCAGTCCCTGACGAAGGAGTCCGTAAGACAACACCCTCTCGTTAAAACAGCCCTAGTTCTCCGCGTTTTATTCCTGCCATATCGCATCGTCAAATATTCAAGAGATCTCTCCTGTGTGGAGCTGGTCAGCGCTCCCACCTACACACATCCTGATGTGACTCTCTGGAGAGAGGAATCCGAACCAGAAACTGTCCCCGACTGAGGGCCCCGCCGGAGCCCCCGCTCTTCTCCGCTCTCAGCCCCAGCAGGATCAGGCCAGGGCAATCCTGCCCACTCCCGGCAGGTTCCCCTTCCCTCCTCTGTCTGCCCAGAGCTCGACGACACGCCGCGGAGTCCTACCCGGCGCCCCACAAGGGGACACATCCTTCCGATGCGCACAGAGACGGCGGTGGGAGAACAGGGTGCGCAAGAGTCGGGAATTCTCTAGAGCCTGCGCGTCTGCCCGTTTCCATCTCTTCAGAAAACGATTCAGGGAGTATTTACTAAAATATCGAGGGCGTGTAATTTAATCGATGAAGTTTAGATTGGACTTCAGAGAGATGGGTGATAAAGGGGCACGGGCCAAGGTATATCCCGGATAACCAAGCCCATATACTTCCCACGTCCACCCTGTACACATTATCGCGTTTCTGACCGCTTCTCAGAAATAACGCCTTTCTCCAATTAGCTCGGCAAAACCACTCACCTCTTGCGAAGCCCCTCCGGCCATAAGAATAACCCGGATCTGCTGACGGACTGTTCTCTGGGCGCGTTTTCCTCCTGACTCCCCGAACCTCCCGCGGCCGAACCAGCCTGCGGCTCCGCGCAGCCATCGGAGGGGCCCTGGGCGAGCCCCGCCGAGCGCGGCACCCCCGCAGCGTGTCCCCTGCCCCGCCTCCGCTGAGACCCCCGCGCTGAGCTCACGGTGCCGCTCCGAAGCCTCGGGGCGGGCGGAGAGACCAGGGCGGCCGGTGCAGCCGCGCCCGCTCGTCACCTGGCGGAGCATGGCACGGAACACGGACATCTCCGGCGCGCTAGCTTTCCTCCGACACCTCAGTATGAATTACTGCTGCTCGTAACCTCACGATCGCCGCCGGAAACCACGCGCACATTGACTTTGTTGACTCCTACCGCTGTATTTCCAGAGAGAAAAAGCGCACGGGACGGGGGTTATTTCGTAGGAATCTAACCCGCAGCCCTCCTCGGAGCGCGCACCAACCTCATTAATTATTTCGTTGAAGGCGCAGGAACAGCAGCGACGATCAACAGCCTTGCGCTGCTCCCGGCCGTGCCCGCTCCACCGCGCCCGGGCTCGCCACGGCTCTCGTCACAGTGGCCCGGCCCCGCTGCAACGCATCCCTCGGAGCCCCCCGCCAGGTGCTCATTTTCTACCTGTCCTGCTACCTGCGACAGACGATAGCGGTGCTGTCGCGCCTCCGTCAGTCACGGATGGGGAGATCCGCGCGGGGGGCACGACGGGGGCTCGGCCGGACCCGCGCTGGTCCCGCTGCGAGCCAAGGGCTCCGCTCCTCCCCGCCGCGACCCGCGAGGCCTCCCGAGCGCTCGGCGCTGGCGCCCCGGCCTGCCCCGCTGCGCACGGGGAGCAGAGCCCCAGGGGAGCCGGGCTGCGGGGGGGCCGGAGCTCGGCGGCGAGGTCCGGTTACCGGGCGCTCTGCGGGACCGCAGCCCGTCGCCTGCGGAGCGGGTGCTCGGGCCGGGTCGGGGGCCGCATTTGGGTGGTAGGTTGCGCAAGCACGTCCCGGGCCCCCGGGGGAGACGCCAGAAAGCCGGCTCCGGGCCAGTGTAGGTGTTGGCCGGGGCTGGACTGGGGCTCCCAGGGGCCGGCGCTGTCCTGCTCCCGGCTGCCGCTCGGGGCTCTGGACGCGGAGCCGCCTCACGGCCGTCGCAAACCCCAAAGTCCTGCTTTCCTCTCCGAGAAGCGGTGTCAGGGACACCGAGACTCGATGTGAGCGAGTTTCTGCCCACGGTTAGATCGATTTAAAACGCTGGACAAACGAGTAGTTGTCGGGGCGTCCCGCCAATTTACTGGGAGTTACGGTTCCGTAAAATCGGGTACGGGGATTTGAAACAACAATTTATTTTTTTTAGAGGGGGCTTCTCCTTTCACACAGCTCCTCAAAAGGAGAATTCCCTTTTGTCAAATCCATCATTTTTATAGACGTAGGGGCAATTCTCTCAGATCTCTTTGTCGAGGCTCAGCAACACTTTCTGCATCCGTGATGAGGCGAGCTGAACCACAGAGGTGAGGGGAAAGACGAAAACTAAACGACAAGTTTAATTAAAAACACCTGGCTGGTTAAGCACGTGCCTAGAAGCAGTTATTCACCTCACCTGCCAAGGACAAGCTACTGTTTTATTCTCCTCTAATTCCTGAGAGCACCGTCAGTGTTTGGTGTGAGGGAACTCTGCGGGCAAGATTTGTGATAGTGGAGAAAGGGTGCCGGTAGACCACAGCCTTTCCGCGGAGAGACGCCGGCTGGTTCTGCAGGCAGTAAGGGGCAGCCAGCCTCGACCCTCTGCTCGCGGTGCCACCGGGACACCGGTGTTAATCAGCAGCACCTGTGGGAGCTCAGAGCCGGAGGAACGCTTCCGCAGCTCAGGTCCTTCTATTTTAGCTAAATGAGAAAGGTTTTATTACGGGATTTCGGAGGTGTAAGCAGGAGGTCTAGTGAGATGGGTGTAGGACCTGTGAGTTTGAGCTACAGGATTCGCGTGGGCTTTGGGATTCAGGAGTGTGGGAAAATCGCTCCCGTCACACGGGCTCTCGCTTTCCTCCGTGTTTGTTTTCTTCGCTCGTAGGGAGGTGTAACTGGAACGTGCGCTTAGACTAGAGCGGTGGGGGAAAGCTGTGTCAATAAATACAGACAAGTGAGGGGCTCTCGGGGGGAGGGGGGTT
>VXBU01013747.1:109210-120417 GCA_013400315.1 Bombycilla garrulus | reverse complement strand
GGCTCCGGTGGCCCCGGCCGTGGCGCTCTCGCCGGGGTCCCGGCGGGACCCACAGGTGTCGGTGGGCCGGACCGGGCCGGCGCGGGGCTCCTGGGTGTGGCCGGGCCCTGACCGCGGTCTCCCCGCGCTCCCGCAGGCCAGCCCCGCAGCAGCTGACGAGGACTCCTGCTCTTCCTCTGCTGCCCTGTCGCCGTCCTCGTCGCCGCGGTCCATGGCCTCAGGCTCGGGCTGCGCCCCCGGCAAGTGCGTGTGCAGCAGCTGCGGCCTGGAGATTGTGGACAAGTACCTGCTCAAGGTAAGGGCGCCCGAACCGGAGCCCCTTTCGTCTGGCGGCTTCCCGCACCGCTGCGGCCGGAGGGCGGCCCGCTTGGGGGAGAGCCTATCCGGGCCGACGGCAGCGCCCGGGGAGCCTCGGGGAACCGGGCCCGGTGGGATGCGAGGGTACACCCTCCGGTGGCCTCGTTGCTACGGCTCAGCTCTCCCCGCGGAGCTGCCGCGGGCACGGAGCGCAGAGTTTGTCTGCGGTGTTCGGGCCGGAGAGGCAAACCTTGCTGCGGTCGGTGTTTCGGGTGACGCTGTTTGCGCTGGGCCGCGTGTTCCTGACGCGCCGGCAGAAGCGGGGAAGGGAATGGGAATGGATGGTCCCGGCCGCGGTGACTCCCGGCATTCTGCTCAAGTAGGTCGGGGGAGAACAACGTTGTGGGTCTCAAAGTCAAACTGCCTCTTGAGAAATGTGTTACTCTTGAGAAATAAGTTATTCCTACAAAAGGTGGTCAAGTAACATACTTGAATGAAATGAGCTGCATGCGTGCGGAGCAGTTCTCTTGTCTTAGCAACCAGGACCGAGTAAGATAATTTAAAAACAAACAACACCGAGTGGCTTTAATCATGAAACGTTACTGTGGGGGAGGGGGGCAGGGGTACTGAGGGGGGATTTTATTTCCCTTTTGTATTATAGCCGTTAAAATTATTCTTGGTCAGATTTTTGCCGCCTTTCCTTTCAAATGCGAGAGTAATGACCACGGCAGAAGTCAGTCGATTCTATCAACCTTGAACAAAGCTGTTTATACTTGCAAAGTGATAACGGGTGACACCCTGGAAGCATATTTATAGTGTTGTTAAATCATTGGCTTAGGTCTTGTTTGAGACGGGGAGATCCAAGGAAAATGTTTGCGGGGGCTAGCGTTCAGTTCAAATGGGGCTGGTGCAGGAGCTGCCACGTATCCTTGGTGGCTCGGGTGACCCCGTCCTCATGGCAGGAGCCTGGGCTGGCACAGAACGGGTGGATGGACAAGGAACAGAACTGACTTGAGCTCAATTGCAGTTCTGTTAACTCCCGTGACGGTTTTGGCAGCTCATTTATAATTTACCGATCACTGTTGTGTCCCATCTGAACAATCAGGATGACGGGACTTGGAGCAAAAGATCTCTAAATTATTTAGCCTTGAGTTTGAGTTAGCTGTCACTGCCTCTTGCGCAGGCAGAGAGGAGTCGATGCTGCCCAGCAGCAGCAGAGTTTCCGGCCTCAGCCCTACCAGCTGACAGGCAGGAGCACGGACAATGCCGTCAGGTGGGACAGCCACGGGAGCCGCCGCTGCGCTCTCCTTGGAAGAGTGGTGACCTCTGAACCGGGGACTCCGAGGGGCTGCGGTGTCAGCTCTCGCCATGCAGAGCTGCGTGCCGGGGCTCGGTGTGCCCGGGGGGGCCCGGGGAGCCTCGGCACGGCAGGATGGTGACGGGGCAGGCTCGGTCTGGCTCAGCGCTGCCGCTCCGCTCCGGGCCTTTCCAAGAGAGGGCTGGGAGGGTGAGTTTGGTGACAGCTATCAACTGCTATCAACAGCTTCGTATATTGCGGTGTAAACTTGTCAGCGTACGGGAAGGTGGTTGCCAGCAAGGATAAAGGTTAGGAAAGCATTGCGCGAACTGCAATACTGCAGCCTGAAGAATGACTGAAATGGGTGATCCCAGCACGAGGCTTGGAGTCCATGCCCTGCCTTCACTGTGGTTTGTCTGGCCCATGTTCTGATGAGAGTCATACCTTGGATTACCTCAAATCTGCTTTCCCATAAGTAATACACGGGCTGTTTGGTATTAAATGAGAAATAAGCTCAGCGAAAAAAAGATCTAAACTTAATCATTGTTTGGTTTTCAGAATTCCTCCTATAAAGTATGGGATTATCCAGAGGGTTATTACTTAATTTCTGTGGTCACTGGGAGTCTTGAGTTGTCAAATTATTTTTTTTAGGTAATGCACAGTGTCTGTACAATTAAGAGTTCCTTTTATAGTAAAGTATAAATTAAAATAATTGCCCTCATTTAATTTCTTTTATATGCCCCAAAATTATATGTAAGATTTCAAAAATGCTTATTTCTACTGCGTTCCATGACTATGTTTAGTTTTGCTATGGACATATTAAAGAAATAGGATTTGCTATTAAAACACCTGCTGCTGTTTTGAAAATCAGTTAACATTCACCAATTTTGCTTTAGCAGAAACGTGGCAAATGGAGGAGTGGTTCATGGTTTGTTTCTATTTGACAGACGTTCCCCCCCCCCTTCAATACTAATATTTTAAAATTTTAAATAACTCTACAACGTTTTGGTTTTTGTTTGCAGGAATTTATGTAGACTAGGAAATAGAAGTGTGTTAATTAGTTGCTTTCCCAAGGTCACATAAGGCCAAAACTTGCTCTCTTACTCTAATGCTATGAGAACAGAACTGGCACAAAATACCTGCATGGAACTTGTATCTCTTGCTGCTTCTTCTACTGCTTTTAATTACAAACCCAGGAAAGCTTATTCTAAAGACCTGAATCAAATTAGTTAACCTTCAATATGCATGCAATTCTGTAGGGAAAAGGTTTTGCATTCAAGGTAACTTTTTCTGTGAATCATAGTGCGTAAAATTTTTAACCATTTCTGGAAAAAAGCAGAAATGGTCAATACCCCTTGATACTTGCGCTACCAATATTGCATTTTATATTTACAGGGTTTGTAAATAAAAAAAGCAATATTGGTATTACAAATATTGAGGGGTGTTTTTTGGTGCGTTTTTGCAGGTAAATGACCTCTGCTGGCATGTGCGCTGCCTCTCATGCAGCGTTTGCAGAACGTCCCTGGGAAGGCACACCAGCTGCTACATCAAAGATAAAGATATCTTCTGCAAACTTGATTATTTCAGGTATATCCTCCAGGAATGGAATTTACCAGATAACTTGTTATATTTGCTTGTTACTTTTCAGCCACAAGTGAAATTCACTTGAAGCTCTTTCTTTTTCATTTGCTAGGTTTATTTTCAGCAGTTTAAGCTCTGACTTTTCTTGAGGAGGGACTTGGGGAACCCCAAGTGTGTGTAATGTGAATGCCTGCTAAGTCTCCCGTCTGCCCTTCCCCTGTAGTGCATGGCCGCTGTATTTGCACCATCACACGCTTGTGTATGCACCAAGGGCGGGAAAAAAAGTCAAAAGTCCCTGCCACAGTGTGGTTGTAAAGCCATCGTAAGTGTAAAGAATCGTCCTCGGGCAATGCTGGCTGAGAATGCAATGTGAAATTGAGATGATCTGCTTGGAGTAGTGTTTCACTGCTGTGGGGCTTAAGGCATCACAAGAAACTGCAAAATCAATCCACGCTAAAAACCCTGTGATATTTAAAATAAGCTTTCAGCTGTTATACCTTTCTGTGATCATTTTAATTTAAAATGTGATTGTTTCAAAATTACAGACTAATCTTGCAAGGAAGACTATTATTTTTGTTGACAATGTAGTATTCAGGATGCAAAGTCTTTGATACAGACAGCAACAAAAATTGTTGCTGTTAATTTTGGTGTGATTGCTAGTACTTCTCCAGTTTGATAGCTAGGCCAAACTATTTCTGGTATTTTCAGCCGTGCAGTGAATAGATCGCATCTAGCCAGTCAAGTCTGACGGAGTGGGAGGGGGCAAGCTGAGTGCTGCAAACTTCTGAAAAAAACTAAATTTTGTGGGACTTTGAAAAAAATTTGGGTCTGCAAAGATCTTCAGGACTAATTCTTATCTAAATAATCAACATATTTTGGTGGCTAGTTTCCTCTTCATAGAGAAATTTTCTTGTATAATAATGTAAATGCAGATTATTTTTTTTTTTAGTTTATTTAAAAATACTAATGTGATACGAATTGAGGGAACAACTATGAAGATACAGGTTTCCCCCCTTCTGCTGAAGATGCTGAAAGATTAGTAAGGGGGTAATGTAGCTAAATACATTAGTTCAGACTACCCCTAGAGAAATGTGAAATACGTTTGAAAATTTGGAAGACTTTTTAACAGTCTGCTGTTTCCATCTTTCAGCTTTTAAGAGTAATTATCTTTATAAAAGGAATTGAGGAGCTATGAATTCATGTAGCAGTTAAAATGCTTCAGTTTTTCTGTTTGCCTTCTGAAAATACTAACCTCTGTATTTCAGTGGTGTCTTGCCTTAAGCTGTCATATAGAAACTCGCTTTTGTTTGTTTGTTCGTTTGCTTGGTTTTGGCAATGCCGACGCAGACACGCCGTGGGTTTCAGCGGCGCTGCCGCAGCCTGGTCCGCTCTGACTCTGCCGAGCCGGCTTTGCCCGAGGCGGTGTCTGAGCCGCTCCGCTGCCGCTCTCGTTGCAGGCGGTACGGCACTCGCTGCTCCCGCTGCGGGCGGCACATCCACTCCACCGACTGGGTGAGGCGGGCCAAGGGTAACGTGTACCACCTGGCGTGCTTCGCCTGCTTCTCCTGCAAGAGGCAGCTGTCCACCGGAGAGGAGTTCGCCTTGGTTGAGGAGAAGGTCCTCTGCAGAGTGCATTACGACTGCATGTTGGACAACCTGAAAAGAGAAGTTGAAAATGGTAATGTACTGCTTGTGTTAAGGACTGTGTTTGTGTTCAGATTTAATTAAATTGCTGGGGATTACTTCATTCTCCATACTGAGAGATAATTGACTGGTTTTGCTAAGACTGGAAGCACAGGTTATTGAATAAAGAAATGGTAAATTATTCCATATTTGGGGGATTGTATTTGTTTGTATTCTAAGGAAAAGAAAGCAACATCATATCCTGTTGACAAAATATCATATTAAATTTATTTCTTCCTTCTCTTGCAAAGAAGTTGTTTAGGGCATAATGTATTATGGTGCTAGATCAATTCAACTTAAAACAGAATATGGGGTTTTTAAGCTGAAATTCAGCTTAGCAGCTGCTCTTGGTTATTGTTGGAGAACAATCTGGCTTACAACATCATTGTGCATGTTTAGAAGGCTGCATTGTTTTCTTTTTAATGTTTCAGGTAATGGGATTAGTGTGGAAGGAGCATTACTAACAGAACAAGATGTCAGTCATCCAAAACCAGCAAAAAGAGCTCGGACCAGCTTCACAGCAGATCAGCTCCAGGTAGAGATGGTGCTAAAATCTTGTGTAGCCCAGGTTTATTCTGGACAAGGGCACTGAACCAATAGAAAGTTTTATGCATATGAGGGGAAAGAAAAGCTTGAATGCTTTAAACTGTTTCATAAACTATCATGACACAGCATGTTTCTGGAAGTTTAACATGAAATAGTACTCTTCAAGCTCTTTATTTCCCTGGGGGCAGATGGAGTGGAAACAAAAAGGTGGTTCTATTTTGATTGCTTGATGAAACCCATTTAATCAGCCATTTACATCACTAAACATATGAAAACCAATTTTTTTTATTATGTAATGTGGAAAGTTGTACTAAAGAAGGGTACTGTATGTGAAGACTTAAAGACATTAATAGGACAGAAGCTGGAATTGTTGTAATGCCTGCATCTTCTGCTTTCCAGGCTTCTTGACGTTTTGTTGCCTTGACAAGGGGTAACTCCTATTGAGACAGTCCAGAACTATTTCAAACTCAATATAACAACTTCACTTAAATTAGCTTTCTAGGGAAAAACACTAAGATAGGGCCAGCTTCCAATGAAGAGAGGATAGTGAGACAAGACTTAGAGGGTTTAACCTGTGGTGAGAAGGAAACTGTGACTTTCTACCTAATCCTGGCTGTACATCCTTGTCTTCCATTTAACATGTCTTTGAATTTCTGGTCGCAGTGCGAGTTCTGTTTTGTTGGCCTGTGCTCTTATTTGTAGTGAAAGCAGTTGAGAAACTCATCTTGAGGTGTAATAACATGGGAGGTGTTCAAGTAGTGCTGTATAAAAGGGCAGGGGTTGTGTAAAGCTTGAGTTCCTGTCATAGCCATGGCTGGAGACAGAGGGTGGTGTTATCACAAAACAAGCACACAAGCAACAATCCAACCAGGTGTACAGGGCAAGGGCTCTGGATGTGGAGCCTGAACTTCAGCAGAAGCTGAAAGGGAGACAAGACCAGCCATCAGGTTGGGAGCTGTTTTCAGGGCTGCTTCCCAGATGCTTTCATTCAAACTTCCATGCTCCTTTCTTTTCCTGTTTAAAGTAGATTCTAACATATATTAGCGAGTGTTTGCGGTCTTGTAGAGACTTGTTATTTAATGATACTTTCTATCTGCTTGTTGCACCTCTGTACCCACCCTCGAGGCTATGCGAGATTTCACTTCCACCAAAAGGAACACTGTAGGGACAAGGGCACTGTCAAAATGACAGCACATAATTTCTCACCTCACAAAGCACTTGAACAAAAGAATGTCCACACTTTTTTGATGTTTTTGTTCACACTTTTTTGATGATAGCACTTTCTAGGACCTAAAGGGGCTCTGAGGGAGCTGGAGAGGCAGCTTGGACAAGGGCCTGGAGTGACAGGACAAGGGGGAAGGGCTTCCCGCTGCCAGAAGGCAGAGAGATATATTGAAGAGGAATTCTTCCCTTTGAGGCTGATGAGGCCCTGGCACAGGTGCCCAGAGCAGCTGTGGCTGCCCCTGGATCCCTGAAAGTGTCCAAGCCTGGGCTGGACATTGGGACTGGGACACCCTGAGACAGTGGGAGGTGTCCCTGCCCATGGCATAGGGTTGGAACAAGGTTTTAAGGTCCTTTCTGACCCAAACCGGTCTGTGATTCTATGAAAAATTACAAAAGTAAATAGTTTATAAATGTGGAAAGTAGTAGTCTGAATCTTCAAAGATGAAGCCAGGCAAAGTTTGATGGGTCAAAAATCAAAACAAAGACTAAATAATTATTTGAAATTGCTGAAGATACCCAGCAGAAATCCATGAGGCTGTACTTTCAGAAGCAGAGCAAATCCTTAAAGTCTGTGAAAGTCTGAAAGTCTTCAGGAGGCAGGCCAAATTGATGTTTACTTCCTCAATAAAAGGTGTAATTTATACCATTAAGACAAGTGCTGACCTCAATTTTCTATCAAAAGGTAAGTAACAAAACCACCAAAAAGGTCAGATCAGCCAAGATGGAGCCTCTGTTTCTTGGGTTAGTGAAAGGTAAGGGAACAACAGAGTGCTCCTGCATCCTCCATGGAGATGAAAAGAAGATCAATTACTCCATGGAACAT
The DNA here is from genome assembly GCA_013400315.1 of Bombycilla garrulus. Lineage (NCBI taxonomy): Eukaryota > Metazoa > Chordata > Aves > Passeriformes > Bombycillidae > Bombycilla > Bombycilla garrulus. Next base: position 112,966 of record VXBU01013747.1, on the reverse strand, counting down.
AGATTGCAGAGAGCGATTGACAAGTTCAGAGTGGCGGATCATGGCTCCTGCCCTTTAGTTATGCTGTGGTCTGCTGCTATAGATGTTGATTGAGCATATTTGAGTTGCTTTGCAGTGAATTTTCCCCTACAGTTCTTTTAATGCAATCTTACAGAGGACCTCTTCCAGTTTTTACTACTGTCAAGCAGAAGCCACTTCTTTAATTTCTGGTAGATGTCACAGCTCAGTCAAGCATAGCAAGGACTTGTACTTTGGCTTTGGGGAATGTGGGGGGGGGGTTCATTATTATTTTTTTAATGTATTGGGTACTCTCTAGAGACTAGTGATCACAAAAAAAACTTGTTTCCTGACGACAGTCAAGGGGTAGTACCAAGGGTAGTACTTCTCAGACTGACTGATGTGGCTTTTGACACAAATGCTCCTGCAATCTCATATCTTGCCTTTTCAGGTTATGCAAGCACAGTTTGCTCAGGACAACAACCCAGATGCACAAACACTTCAGAAACTGGCAGAAAGAACAGGCTTGAGCAGGCGTGTTATACAGGTAACAGTGTGAAGTTACTTGACTCCCAGTCTGGTGCTCATCCATTGGAAATGCTCAATCACAATTTTCTCTGAGGTTATTCTAACATGGAAAAAGATCCTAATCCATTTTAGCTTCCAACAACATCCGTAGTCAGGAATAGGTCTAGAACAAGCATGGTAACTTGGAAAACTTGCTGTATTCCTCTTGCACTTCATGTGGACTTCTTCTAGGAAGAAACTTCTCAGCCTAAATAGTATAACTATTGGCATTAAGTAATTCCAGATATGTACTTCTGACTGTAGTAGTCTGTTCTTAAGACATGCACTCTTTTTTGAAGTGTCTTGTGGTATGGCATTTGGAGCAAGTGAATATTGAGTCATTTGTTCTAGAGACCAGAGTTAAAATATATACCCATGCCAACCAAAACTGAAACACACACTTAGAATCTTTGCTTGAAGATGTCTCTCAGGAAACGTATGGATGCACTTTTATATGTAAATATGATTAAAAATATAATACAAATTATATATTTATATGTTAATAGAAATAAAAATAAATTTTGAGTTGCCTTGGCTCATTCTCTAGCCTGGAAGTTTGACAAAGTGTTTCTATAGAAATGCAGTATCTGGCTGCTGCATGCTTTTCCGTGTGTGAGTGGATATGGTGTGAAAAATCTGCTTTGCTGTTCATGGTTCTGGGCAGGGTGAAGACCCGGGACGTGCTGGGCGGTGCGGTCCGAGCAGGGCGGGGCTGCAGGGGATGCTGCTTGGCCTGGGGGGCCACCAGCCCCTCACTGTGCCTGTCCCTGCCCTCGCTGGGCTGCTGGGTACTGAAGATGCATTCCTGACCAGGCTTGTAGGTTTAGAATGGGTATTTTTCCATTTGGACTGCCAGCATCGTGTTAAAGGCCCAATTAACTATGCAAACCCAGCTGAAGATAAGCTCCAAGGTTGTTGGTGTTCTAGTATTGAATGCAATCTATCAACGTGATGTACATTTCCCTCCTTTTCAGGTGTGGTTTCAGAATTGCAGAGCACGCCATAAGAAACATGTTAGTCCTAATCATTCATCTACTGCTCCTGTCACAGCAGTTCAGCCCTCCAGGTTGTCTCCACCCATGTTAGAAGAAATGGCATACTCTGCATATGTACCCCAGGATGGGACTATGCTCACTGCTCTGCACAGCTACATGGATGGTGGGTATAACAGCTTTGCTCTTTTTCTCCTCATAAAAAAATTATCAGCTGGAGTAAGAACAGTTTACTAAGTTCTGATTACAGAAACCTAATGGATAGATCAGTACTGTACTTGCTATCTACACCTCATTAAGAAAGCAGTAGCCCTCCACTGCAATAGCATGGCTGAAGATCTGAGTGTGAAGACAACTATTTGTGCTTCTTCCAGACTATTAAAACAAAAATAAGAAATTATATACTTATTTAAAATCCACTTCACATTTTAATAGTACATAATTTTAATGAAAACAGTTTGCCACCTGCTCCCAGGCTTTTATCCCATGGATTGTGAGTATACTCAATCCAGTAATTTCTCTGTGAGCTTCAGCTTCCCTTGCAATAACACACAATGGGAGGGAGGGGGAGAGCCTGGTGGTCAAAAGTGCTTCAGTCTTTGTCTTATGATCCAGCGAGCCAACAGCTTTCACTCCTATTTGTGATTAAGAGGCACTGTGAAGGTTTTGGGAGACCCAGGCTGAGCTGCATGCATGGCCTGAGTGTTTCCCTCCAGAGCAGTAGTGGTAAGGTGGGCTGTGAGTGGAGGAGTGCAGATGCTGGGTTAGGAAAAACAGAACATGCTGCAGGGTTGGGACAGTGAACTGTCATTATGCAGTGGGATTTACTGATTTATAATCCTTAGCTACTTTCAATGAAGTTGATTGGTAAATGTTTCTATTTTTGTAGCTCATTCACCTACAGCTCTTGGACTTCAGCCTTTGCTCCCCCATTCAATGACACAACTGCCACTAAGTCACACCTAGTTCCTTTTCATCAGGGATCTAAACTATCAAAGATGTAACCTTAAGTCATAGTGTATTGAAAATATAATTGGAAAGATATTAATGTTAACTTTTTATTTAACACCCAAAGCATTTTCAAGTTAATTTTTGCCCAGGTATGTACACCTATTTAGCCTGCAAGACACTTTTATGGATTCTGCATAAGTAACTATTACATTGTTTACAAGCCTTATTAAACACCTTTTTGTATTGTCTGGAAGTAGTCCACTCTAGTTATGTGTATGTTAATTTATTTGTCATCAAAAGAGCACTTTGCCTAAAAGAAAGGACTGACAATTGTGCAAAATGTTTACAATTCTTTGTGAAATTGTAGTTTATCATTAGTTTGTATCTGTAAGTTATTGCTAAAAGTATTACCTGTATTTGAGTTGTATACAGCCTATATGTTAAAGCTTATTTGTGTGAGTTTACAAAAATAAATTTTGGTTGCAAATATTTTCAAAAAGAACTGAATAAAGTTTCTGCTGTAGCATGCCAAGCAACAATCTTCCTGTGTCTATGGTTCACCTGTGATCATTTGTCAAGTGCTTAACTTAAGAGAAGGTCCCTGGTCTGCTGAGGAACATTACACTGAAGTCCTTCAGGAGGGCTCATATTTATTTCCATTGGTAGTAAAAATCATTTAATGGATTTGAAACACTCCAAGTCTGTGCTAAACAAGTGGGTACAGGCAAAGCAGTGCTGTTCCTGAGGGTGCACACCTGGGGGAAAGGAAATGGAGGGTGTGTAGGACAGATTTTCAACTGTGACTTGGCAAGTGGGGAACCTGAAGTCAGATCTGCTTTAACATTTTGAACCTTTCCTACTTCAGCTTGTGTTTTCTTCTGTATTTTTATCTTGCATTTTTGTTAAGCAGGGCACTAAATAAGAGGCAATACTTAAACAGCCTACTCCTTGAAAGTAAAATCAAGTTTGGCGTTTTAACTGATGAATATCAAACTGCATATGAACAATGACTGGAATTCGGTCAAATGCACTACAGTCTACTGCCTTTAGAGCTGTTAATGTGCTAAGACTTTCTAGTAGAGCATGTTTTGATGCACTCATTTAATGCACAAAGGTTACTATAAATTCAACTGATTTTTGTCTTCAAAGACTACTTTCCTTCAATTTTTTAAGACAGTTAGATTCCCCCTGGCTCACTTAATTTGCATCAGAAGGAAACTGTGCTTTGGAAGGGGGTGTGTCTCCATTT
>VXBU01013747.1:42524-109191 GCA_013400315.1 Bombycilla garrulus | reverse complement strand
TTTTTTCTTTCTTTCTTTCCCAACTATCTATTAGCATCTACTCTGTGAAATTCCTTAACTAACAGTGCTGGTCAAACCATTTCAATTTGGAAAAGGTAGTGTGCTCTGTTAATGACTTTTGTGAGCAGAACTTTGATGGCAAGCTCTGAATTAATAAAGTTCTGTAAGTTAAATGCTGGCACTGTTTTAAGTGTTGCTCATAGATGTTTGAGCTAATCTGAGTAGCCTTGCACTGGCATGGTGGTTTGTCAAGGCTTTTATTATCCTGCCTTTTTTTTTCACAAAACACTCAAGATGGGGGCTGTAATGGAACTTGACTGACCTTACATTTTATTTGAGCATACATAACTTCTAAGTTAAATGCCCTGGGTCAAATACTGAATTCCAGATGTCATTTTCAGTACCTAAGCTAGCTCCATACCATCTGCAGGCTACAAAAGTGCATGTGTAGCAGTAGACAAACTAGTTTTTGTTCATTTGTCTGATATGCTGAAGTTTTACCAGTTAAACACTAAATAATGTTAATTTTAGATGTTAATATAAATTGGTAATTTTAAATGCAACTCAGCTGGCACTGAGCCCCTTAAAGAAAAAGTAATTATTCACTCTTATTTGAAGAACAGAGTAGCTTCAGGTTGCCTGAAACAAAAGCAAGTTTAAGCTTATTTATGAAACACCTCTTCCTGTTCAGTTTCAAGGTCAGAACAGGATTTAAGTACAGGGGGAGCCATTTTCCTATTTCCCTATGAAAATAGGAAGCAGGATCATTCATCTTTTGCTACTGTTGTGTGCATGAGCAGATATTTGTGGGTGGGGCTGGAAAAATGCAGACAGCATTGAAAATAGGAGACTGCAGCAGAGAATCTGGGCTTTGAGTTTTCATGTGCCAGAGCCATCAGCAGCTGGGCTGACAGAGTTTTCTTAAAACTCTGCCATGCTGCAGCAGAAGCCAATCCCCTTTCCTGAATAACTGCTGCTACCAAAACTGCACCAATATTATGTCTTGAGTTAATCGCACAGGAGAAAGATGTCTCCTGCTCCAAGCTTCCCAAAAACAAATGTAATTATCAAAATAGGGGAAACTTATGGCAAGTAACAGTATATTAGTATATAAAAAAAATTATTTATTTTAAAATTATGCCACTGCAGTTCTAAGATAGATACTCCATTAAAAAAAATCACATAGGGAAGCGTCTGAGTTTTTTAAATAAAAATTAGCAGGTCATCCAAGAAAGTCAACCATAAAAATGCCATTTCAATACTATGTAAGCTGTAATATGCTGAACACAGGAATCACTAGCAGCCACTTTTTTTTACTATTTTTAGAAACAATCAGCAAAAATACTAGCATTCCTATAATATGGATATAAGCATTTATCCAAAATATGATTTTAAGATGAAAGAAGTGTGTATCTATGTTATGCATAGTAAAATGCATAAAAATATTACCTTTCAACGTGCACTTTGATCTTCAGTGTCTCTGCAGGAATTTGTACAGGTGGCTGGGTTGTGGGCTGGGATGCTCAGACATGCTCCACTGATACATTCCAATATACCTGCCAATATGTGCAGGTTTATCACAACATCAGCTCAGAAAGAGTTGCCACTGTAATAGAAGAACCACTAATATAAAATTCACAAGGAGTTTTACAACAATTTTTTTAAGCTCTGGTGACTCAGAACCACTACAGCTGACTGTTTCACTATGATTTGTTAATCCATTTTGGACCATTGTTCTCCAAAAAGCCATCCACTTTTGAGTTTAAACATACCAATCCCACGACTGTTCAAATTGTCAGTATTTCTGTAGGAAAGTGGAACTTTGTAAACTAAAACAAACAAACAAAAAGTAAAATAAGAACTACAGAATCCTTTTGACGTTATCATTTGGAGTAAAGTAAGTACAGACCCTTCTCCTGGGAGGACTTTGATTCTTTTCCAAACATAGCCTCTTTCAGACTCTAAAATTAAAACAGATTGCTTGCAGAGCCCAGCCAAACCAACAGAAATGAGAACCTGAGACTTAATGAAATGAAAGCTGATTCAAGACAGGAAATTGAGTTGGTCAGATGTGTTGAAAATGATAGCAACCAGAAACTACATTATGAAGCTCTGTATAAAACAATCCTTTGCTTCTACAAGCCATCTGCAGATGTGTGGATTTGCAAAGGAACATGCCAGGTTTTTGCAGAAAATGCACCAAAAGCAACATTCATCTGCAAAGTCAAATCGCAAAGATGGTATACATCAGATGCTGGCTGAGACAAAACCAGACATATTTTCATCCCGTATTTATGACCAGAGTCTGTTTGACTGTAACAGGACAGTGACATTGCCATGACATTTAGCAGAAATTTCAGTCAGAGCACAGCACTGCTGCACTATTACTGTGGCCCAGAGTAACTGCAGCATGATGACAACTCATGGTGCCAGAGCAGAGCGAGGCAGCCTCTTTTCCCTTCTCCCTGAGCAGCTGGCACCAGTGCCACAGAGGGCACTCCCACGGGCAATGTGCTCAGAACAAAGTGCTGCCCCAAACAAACCTACTGGCTGAACACGAGCAGCTGTGCTGCGTTCCCTCCAGTAGAGGCATGGGTCACAGCTCCACGGCCCAGGGCTGCCAGGGAGACTTGCACGGCGTGACATTCCTCCTGGCTAACCAAAAAGAACAAACTGAGCAGAAGTAGGATCCCTAGAAAAGACTGGAGAGCAGACTGCTGGTACATGAGAAAAAGCTCCAGGTAGGCTTTGAATTAATTTGAAAGTGGATTAAAATTTCTATGGCATGCAGCCAACATTAGATTTAAATGTAATGCGAATAGCAAGAAAACCATGGGAGATAAAAAACCCATCAGTCTGAAAATAGATTTTAAAAGAGGCAAGAAAGCAATTTTTTTAGTAAACCTGACGTTTTCTGAAGGAGGACAACATAACTAACAGCTTCAGTCAGTTCCAACAGGCTGCATGTGTTAACAGGAGATACCGATGTTAGTTTAAAAAATAAAGATATCCAGATTTTAATTAAAATAACAACATACATATGAGACACATAGTAAAGGTCCTCTATGCTCCCCTTAAAATAATTTTTATGTTTTAATTGTACCTTCCAGTGTCTGGGTACACTATGTTGGATTCTGCAAGGCTATACATGATCACTTAAACAATGTTCTCTAACCTACACAATGCTTTACTACTATTGTTACTTTCTGGCATGAAAAAAAATTGAGTTTTACAGCAACACATTACAGAACAAAAAGCATGCAAGTTTTCTTTGCCAAATTTGCATCTGATTAAATGTTAAAAAAAAAAAAAAACCAAAAAAAACCCAAAATAAATAAAAGGGAAACAAAAGTAAATATGCTTTCATGGAGCTTTACCACAGAACAGTGAGGTAAATTTTATCTCTTCCAAGCAACTGTAATGTACTTATTTGGCATGGCCTCGGTCAGCCCAGCTGCTAACCTAGGCTCAGGGAACACCAATATTCCTCTGAAGATCACTTTTGCTTGTCCACCTTTCACTTTAGTTTGGACTGAACCAGCCCACATCTAAACCTCCTAGGCTGTGTCATTCTCCTCTCTGTAAGCATTTGCTTTCACAGAATCACAGAATATTCCGAGTTGGAAGGGATCTTCAAAGATTATTGAGTCCAACTCAGGTGAAGAGCCCATACAGGGATCAAACCCACAACTTTGTCACAAGTTCCCTTTTCCACAGACCTGGGCTGAATAAGTACTGCTCCTCATGGCCAGCGACTGGACAGCACAAACTAGCCAGTCTCTCCACCACTGATAGCACTGAACCCTTGCTAAAAAGTAGTTTCCTATGGTATTAGACTCATACACACTCATTTTCCCTTAAATAACATACGCTGCAACTATGCGTACACAGATTCTTTGTCTGCATCTATTCGCTATCCAGCCACTGAATCTCCCAAACACAGCCGTACCAGCTTGCTTTGCTAATTCAAAAACTTCCTTTGCTAATTCAAGGTGCCATTGCAGAGAATGCTGAATGCCAGAAGCAACTTCAGACAAGGCTGCTCACATACAGAATGGCTTACAAGGCATACCTTTACCTTGAGTCCAAATTCCTCCTTTGTCCCGACTCCCAAATAATCGCTCCACTGCTACCTCTGCTGAAATCCATCCCCATCCCTGAAAGGCTTTTGCACGGGCTTCAGTGGTGGCCTTTTTCCTTTCCTGTCCTCCAAAAAACTGTATGCAACAGGCCCCTGGTCAGACGGGGAAGTCATCTGCCACAGGTGATCTGCCTGTGACGCTCTGCCAACTCATGGCATACAATAAAGGCTTCTTCACTTCTCACAGAGACAAGGGAAAATATGACTGTGAGCTTCCTAAACTCCAAAAAATATTTCTACTGAGTTCTATGGTATATTTTCAACCACACACCCTGCTTTATATAAGACGTCAATTCAGGTTCAGACAAAAACCTGTATGGTTTATTATTACATGGTTCAAAAAATTAAAATTTAAATGAAAAAATGTAACAAACAATCCTCCATCCTTAACAAACAAACCCCAGAATTCCCCTCCGACCAGGAGCAGTGGCACTGGCTCCTTCCGGGGACTCTTCTGCTCCGCTCCTACGCGGCAGCGGTCGCCCCTCATGCCTTCAGTACCGAACCGCGCCCCGGCGGCACCGAACCGCGCCCCGCCCCGCCCGGCACCGCCCCGCTCCGCCCCGCGGACAGCCCCGCGCGGTGCAGACGCACTCCGGCTTGTATCGAAATCTTTATTAGAACAATCCCCAAGAACTGTAAACGGCGAAATAACAACAAAATTAAGCTCTTCTGTTATCAAAGATATTTAAACAATAGGGTTCTATTTCTGCATAGCAGAAGCAACGGGGTTTAGAGTTCAAATCATCGTGCTGTGTAAATTCGGTTTTGGCAAAACAATACAATCTTAAGAATTATATTAATGAAACAGTAACCTACCTTTCATTTCTTAAACCTCAAAGAGACATTTTTATGGTTTTAAAAGTCATGATTTGGGACAAATGTATGTGGACATTTTGTAGCATAGAGTAACAGACAATTTTAATATTAGTAGCACTAGTGTTACTTGAACATGAAGAAACACTCATTTTCTAATTGTTTACAGTATAGTACAAATTATATATTACCCCAAAAATCATTGCCTGTATCAAAAGTTTAAAAATTTAGAACAATTTATAAAACAGTTCCAGAATAGGAAATTATCAGTCTTAGAGAAGGAACTTTATGTTTATAAATGCACAAATAGATGTATTACAGTAATATATATGTAATTTTTAGTTTTATTCCTTCTGTTGTAAGTAGCAAGAGCCCAGTTCTACCCACAGTTACACAGGTACAATACACATGATCATTGTAAACAGAAAGCAGAATAGGCCCTACTCAGAAGTCCACTAAACCTCAAATTAAAGCTATTAAAAAAATCTACTGTATAAAAATGGAACAGTCTTGCATTGTTTTCATTTATTTGCAACATTATTATCATGTTTTCTCCCGGACCACACCATCAACTTTCATAATCTGACAACAGCAACAGGGAAATGATGGGTGCTGTATCACACAGTGCAAACACATCTGACATCCTTACTATAGTCCATTTTTTGTCAGTCAATTTGAAATAAAATGTTCGTTTTCCTCTCTAGCCTTTTCTGTTTTGTAGTCTACATGGTCTAAATGAGTCTCAAAATGTAAGCCAGGTAAAGTAACAGCCAGTAAGGCACTTTGTCTGCAAGGACACAGCTGTCCAGGCCGAGCAACTGCTCAAAGGGAGACATTCTGGGTTACTCAAAAACAGTCAGTTTATTCTTCATAATCACTTCTCTGACAGCCCATTTGTGGAGGAACACTTACTGACTATTCCAGAATCAGCTTGACATTGCATCCACCAAAATATTTTTCCTGTTCTACAGCAGAACATGCAATAGTAAAATATTTCATTAAATACTAACATTTAAAAGAATATTCAGGATCCTTGGATCACCCAAGAATCATCTGCTGAATACTGTTTGGAAAAAAAACCTGTCAGCACAAGAAATGATCCTGTCTTCTAGTTTCTGTGTTTTGATTCCATGTTTTTCTTGGGGGGGTTTGTGTCTTGTTTTGCTGGGTTTGGGGTTTTTTTTGTTTTTCTGGGTTTTTTTTACAAAATTTGAAGGCTTGACATTAAAACTTTGGTATAAAACATGTGAATGAAAGCCATTCAGAAATATGCTCTAGGTAGATACAATGAATCCAAATCAAACTAAGCAAATGTGAGTGCATGGATGTGATAGCAGGTGTTTTCTACTGTCTTGATTTCTACATTCTGCTTGTCTGTGATCTGGAGAATGTTCTTTTTCTCTACTCATGTCAAAGGGTCTCTCCTCAGACCCACCTGCCCTCCCACAGCTCCTCCCCGGGTGCGGGTCTGAGCCTTCCATGCCCTCGCTGGCCCCGGGCCCTCCCGCACCGAGCCGGAGCAGCTGCTGGCACCGCGGCACTGTGTCACCAGCGCCGGTGGGCTCAGCAGCAAAGCACATGGCATATTTTACCTTCTTCCACCCTCTAAAGTTAAAAAATGGAATTCTGAATTTTATACTAAACCAAACAACAAAGTAAAAGTCCAGATCCATAAACGTCAATATTAATACCTCCTCTGTGGTGCACATCTGTTGACTCTGGCCCACAGGATTAATTAGGAACCATTATAATAAGATAGTCTTGAAACTTCTTAATGAATCTTTCCCAAGCAAATATTTGCATTAATTTTGACTTAGTAATTATTAGCAATTTCTTTTTAGAAAGCCAATTTTAATATTAAATAATTACAATTTACTTACTGAATTTATTGATTACAAAATCTACACGGTATTGCTTTGTATTTTCACAGTTCTCATAATTATATCATAAGAAAATGGCTTTTAAATTTTCTTCTTAGAAACAACGGTCAGTTACATTCTAAATACTTTCACAAAATAGTGAGAGGAGCAAATTTATACATATTTTTTTACTGTATATAAATAATAATACAATTTAAAACTTTCACTTTTAGAAATTCCTTCAGTAAATGCATAGGTTTGTTACAAAAGTTTTCTAATCAAATAACTGTATACTATTTCTATTATGTTTTATTCCTAGTAAACTCTGTGGTTACATTCATATGATAAAAAAGCAAGCTATATTCAGAAATATGCCTTTTCAGTTGAGCTCCCAGTAAGACACTCAAGTCCAGTAGAAATATAGATTATGTAATGCAGTTTCTTTAGCTGAAAATTAATCAGTAGTATTTAAAAAAAAAAAAGCTTTAGAATATGGATTGTAATGAGACCAACAGCTTCTTTAATCACAGAATGGTTACACATACCCCTCAAAAGTTACTGACTTAATTTTCAGGAAATATTAGACTCATGGTGGGTTGTGTAATCCATGCCATGCACATAATAAGAAAGGAATGATAATAATGATAATGATGATGATGACAATGAAAAACTTTATCCCTCAGGAGTCCTTTTTTTTTTTACCAAAGTTTGGATTCTCAGTTCTTTCTGAAAGTCAAAATTACTCTAGGGTGTATCACAGGAGGGGTTACCAAAATCTAAAGGTGCCTATAATCAGTAGATACATTTGAAACCATATGCCTTTATTTTACATTATTTGAGTCCTAAACCGAATCCCTCATTTTCACTTCAGGGAAAAGCGGTCCAGCACCCACTGGACCACAAAGAAAGCTTACAAGGACACTCCAACTTGCACCTCAAGTCACTGATTTCAAGATCTTACCATGCCCACAACAAGTGTGTGGATGGCGGTCACTTGCACATCAATATGACCCCAGACCCGTGGCATGAAGGACAGTGTTACTGCCCTTGCAGTGATCACAGTCATTACAAAATAGAGCTGTAAGTCAGAGAGTAAAATCCTATCGGGATGTGGATGGTCAGTAAATTTTCCCCAGAAACTTGCCTTCAAATCATCTGAAACAGAATTTGCATTTCTTTTTGTGACATTAATGGATTTCTAGAGTTAGAAAAGTATTCCAGGTGCTGAACTCCTGTCACAGAACTGGCAAATGTATGGCACATGCCACTCCTGGGAAGTGGACAGTACTGGAATAACTTTTCAGTACTCTGGAATCCATGAAAACTAGCCCTCAGTATGGATGAGTCCTTGGTTCCCCCAGGAGACTAATAAATTAAAATCTTTTTAGCTCAGTCTTGGCAGTAACAGACTTGAGAAACTCTCCAGTGTTAAGACTTTTTCCATCAGCAGAGCTGATGACAGTTCCACTACTGGGAGGGTCATAAACCATACTGAATGTTAATGAGCTTTCTACCAACAGGTGTATTAATGACTTTCTACTAATGGCTGGGCAAGTTTAGCAATCAAAAAGCAAACTAAATTTTTCAGAGCATCTCTCAGTAGTTGAATAATTCATCTTGTACCATGAGAAGACTTGAGTTCGATGTCCTAGTGCCTCACTGTGTGAGCCTCTGGGAGCGCAGCCCCGGCCCTCCGCACCCGCAGTCACTCCAAGGCTTGGCAGGAGCCCTTCTCAGCTAGGCAGAGGCAAAGGAACTCCTTGTGCACACAAGGAAATACTTTCTCTCAATGAAAAAAAAGACTGCATTTAGTTTTCCTTTCAGTGAAGCTCAACTTCCTTTTAAAACAGAACACAATCAGAGATTTGTCAGAGATAGGGAGATATTAACACATGCATCTCTCTTCGACATCGGCTAAAAATTATACATTCACCATCTTGTACCAGATGAAACCTCATTTGTGCGAACCACAAATCACTTCAGCTGCAGTGGGACCTTCTCTCACTTATATCATCTTTTAAGCATAACTCCCAGAAAACTTCACTTTAAGCAGTGTCAACTGAAGTCTTTTCTGATTACCTTCTTTGGGACCTGCAGGATATCACCATGTCTTAAAATATGCAGTTGTGGATGTGATTAAAATATCACTACATTTTTCAGTGTAGGGAACCATTAATGCATGTATAATCACAGTTTAAATAGCTGTGAACCAGCTTGTACAAAAAATACAATCATAGCACCATATTTACAAATTTAGTACCATCTCCTCGTTAGAGTCTCAAACTATCTTTTTTTATGGCTAATTAGATTATATGTTAGTGCTTTCAAAAAATCGCCTGAATTTCTTTTACAAATATACACTTCTAAGAAGAAACATTATCAAAACTGCTGTCATCTAAGACAGCAACTTGTATTACAAAAGTTATTAAAACATCATTATACACTTACAAAAGTTCCAAATTTACATTTTCCTTTTTATAGGCACTCTATAAACTAAAATGTGGCCTTGTTTTAACAGCTGTTAGTTTAAGCATTTAAACTAGTTAAATGCTACCAATCTTGCTCCTTTTTTTTTAATATATAAGCAAAAGGAAAAAAGAATCACCCATTAACCAGAAGCATCATTTACAGTTTTTACTTTTGCCTACTTTATACACGTTTTGCTTAAAAGTGACACTTTTTGATGTTGAGGTCTAGCATTCATTATCCCATTGCCTTCTTAGGGCTTAGTTTCTTCTTCCCTAGAATTCGGTGGAGGCTAGCTGACATGAAGTAGGGTTTTGCTGTAGATCCATCATTTCTTTCCAGGTCTTCACCTGAATTTATACAGCAAAACCAGTCAGAAAAGGAAACAGCAGTGCAACCACACACACAGAGATACAAACAGAAAGACACAAATAGACTTGAAAAAAGGAGAGAGCAAAAGACCCAACATTAAAAGAAACTCAATCAAGGTAATTTAGCTTTATTTTTAAGTTGAGGAAGGATGTTATAAAAAAAAATTCTTTTTTCTTAGACCACTAGAGGTTTTATATGATGCAGAGACACAAATGTCTTGCCATTTTTAATGATGGCAATATGTCCTTTTTATTCTCCAGATCTTTGGTTTGGCAGTACAGGTGGAAATTTTCAGAAACTCTCATTCCTCCACTGAACCCTGGCATTTTGGAAACCTCTTGCTAGAAAATGTGTCACAAAGACAGCCATGGAGTTAAGACTTTCTAAAATTGGAAAATTTCCAATGCCGAAGATAAAGTTCATTTGAAAACTCATTGCTGTGAATTAATAATATTCTATCTGATCTATTGTTCATTACTTAGTGGGAGCATGGGAAGCAGAACAGAATATGAATTTAAAACAACGCAGACATTACTTTTTTTCCTACAGACAGTCTTGACTAGATCAACAGTGAGGGCTCAGCCCAGCTGGTGCCATGTAATTGTTCACAGAGCAGTGAACAATTACACACTGTGGGCAACTGGGAGGGAGTGTCACTGAAGCACAGCCACTGCCACTGCAACCCTGCAGAGGCAGACAACTGGCTCTGCAGAGTCAAAACCAGAGTCTGAGCTGCAAGGAGTGGCCAAAGAAGCTAGAGGAGGTAAATCTTAATATATCTTCATGGCAATATAGACCATGTGTCTCTGGAATAAACTAAAAAGAAAATATTTTCATTTTTGAGTGCACCAACAAACTTGCTATATTCCATGTCATTCTAAATAACAAAATAAATAAATAACAGTAATAATTTATTTCTTTATCTCTGGTTTAGCTTATTTCTTTGAGTGTTATTAGTGCTATGTCTGCCTGTGTTCATGTTTGCTTAGAACCAAAGTCCACAACATGAGATAGCTCTCATGTAGCTCTCAACTAGATACCAATTTTGAGTCTTCTAACTGATCTTGTTCCTGTGATTCTTTGGCAAGCCAGTTTTTCAGAATCCCTGCTAACTCTAGTTTCTAGGGAAGCGAGTTAAACTGATTGTTTAAAGAATCAGTATTACCATGTTTACCTCACTTCACTAATCCATAGTGCGTATTTATGAAAGATCAAACCTATTACTATTTCCCTTAGTATTATCAAATAATTTGCAAATTGCAAGAACAATCACTACCATGTAACTAACTTCTACTTGGACCTACCAGAATGGCTTTCATTACAAAAAAATACAGCACATGGAAGGTACTACATGCTAAGGACATCTGCTTCTTATAATCATATCCTAATTCAAGACTAACAGATTTCTTTCGTGATTTTAGTATTCTCTGACAGGACAGCCTGAACAGTAGTCTCTTTGACAGGGCCCATGATTTTTTGCCATTGGGAGTCCAAGGTACAATTAGTTTCCAGAGGTATTTTACAGAATCTTTGAGGTAATTCAGCATAATACTTTTTTTTAGGGTTATTAAACTGAAAACAAAGTACCACCTATATACCAAAGAATATATTTGTTATTGTCAAGTCTCTTAAGCAAATCAAAACTGTACAGGGCTCTTCACAAAGCACCTAGAAGCAAACTTAGTAAAATTTAAGGAACATCTGAAAAACAAAAGTCAGATATTTCCATCAACCATAAAGCTACCTTACACTTCTTAAAGAACTAAATTTGAATACTAAAGCATGGAATACCATAACACAGAGCCAATATGAAAAGGAGAAGCTGCTAATTTTTCATACAATTTGCTAGTAAGTCACCAAGCTTCTGTATGGAAAAGATAAGGTGATTTTCTACTCCTCTTTCCATGACTTGCAGGTATTACTGAAAGAAGATGTAGTACTTACAGAAGCAGAGGAAAAGTGTGTCGACACACATTGCATAGACACTGAAGAACCCGTGTGCAACTAAGTAGGAGCCAATGATGACCGTCTACAAAAAACAGACCACAATAAACCCCCAAATTTCTTTCAGCACCACTGTGGTAGTATTAAAACAAAGCACAATCTAAGAAAATTTAGAAAAATGTCAGCTCTGTATTTCTGCCAAAGGTTATTACTGCTGTGGACAGGGATCACAGATGCAAGACATTGCATTCTAGCATGTAGTAGCTTCTGGTTTTCCAGCTGGAAATAGTTCCAAACTGGAACTATTTCAGCCTCCAAGAAGAACATATGCCAGGAATATTCTGAACTCCTTCAAGAACCACTCAGTGATGTTCTGAAGTTTTGGCGGGGGGGGGGTAGGGGGGCGCTACAAAAGGAGAAAGAGATACATTGCAGGTCCTTTTCTCACTTCCATTAGAAGCCATATCGTCATCAGTGTCTTGCTGTCTGGGAAGTCTGAGGAGATGTGAAACCTCATTTTTCTGAAGATTCAGAAAGATTCAGTCACTGCAGTGCCACTTCTGCCTGAAGGATCCCAAGGACTGGAGTGCAGCTCAGTCCTCACTTGAGTGGATAGTATACCACTCAGATGTTGACCAAAAAATCTGATACCAGACCATGCCCTGAGTAGTCTAAGCACCTTGATCTGCCCCAAGCATTCAGGAGATTAAATGGTTGCCTTACCAACAATGGTACCCAGTAGTAATTTAGCACTGGCACTTCCTGTGCAAAGACTGGTATTCTTTGGGTGAAGAAAAAGAATGCAAGAACACCTGCAAGAAGCACAGGCAATTAGTGATTCCCATGCTAGCTCTGATTTCCAAGGATCTAAAGAATGTATAAGAAAGACAACAGATCCAAGGCTGGTTTCAATAAAAGTTTGTAAATGATACATTTTTCAATACTAATTATCTAACAGAAGAGATATGTAAATTAATCAATTACTATAAAGATATTAATGGGCCTGGAAAGACTTCTATGAGTTGTTTTGTCTCACCATTCTACTGAATTTAACAGTAAAATTAATAAATAATGTAATTCTACAGTGATGACAAAATACTTTAGATCAGCTCTTGGTACTAGTTTTACCTTTGATTAAAATATAATTAATTAGTTAACTTGAAAGTATACAGAATGCAAAACATGGTTATTTGTAAAAAAGTTCTTTGAAACTTCTGTAACAATTTGGAAAAACCACAACAGATCACTGCCAACCTGAATTTCTGTAAGTGCTTCATTTAAAAAAATAGAAAAACACTTTTCTGTCACAGAAAATCATGAATAATCTACTTGATATTTACTGATAAGAAAACCCTGTAAGGATGCTAGAAACATTCTATTTCTTTTACTACAGCTTATAGCTATAATGGGCTTGAATACAGCAGAACTTCAGGTCCATTCCTGCAGACCTGTACCACATCTTGTAGGCAGTTGTCTGTTACCAGGTGAATCTCATCTGCAATTTTGCTCAGTTCTTACAAAAGGAGACCTGACTGTGGCTGACATATTGAATGTGAATTTGGTTTGATTCAACTGTGATGCTATGGCTGCAAAAGTCCTTGCACCAGCCACACATTCAAGAGCTCTAATAGCAATTATGGAAAAGATAATGTCAAGGAAAACCAGGTGCTGGGCAGGGGGGAAAAAGGAGGGAAAAAAAGAAAAAAGGTTTTAGTTCAATCTAGCAAATCCTAGAAATACAGAAACAGATTTCCAAATAGTCAGACCAATGAGAACCTCCAGCTGCTAACTAAGCATATATGAATACAGCAGGCATGCCTGTGGGTACCAGAAAATAGAGCATACAATTTAGAAAAAGAAACCAAACAGCTTACCTACACCACCAGCAACAAGGATTTTCCCCAGAAATAGAAGGAAATCTGTAACTTTGTCCAGAACTGCAACCCTGTTTAGCAAAGGACAGATGATACATAATCATCACAAACCAGACATTTCTATTCTTTCTCCTTAAATCTACGGATAATTGCAAAACACGACCAGAAGCTGTCTTCTGCTGGGTTTACAGAATGACAACAGAGCACCACACACAGGCAGTGCTGAGATGGGTGTTGCTACAGCACAGTCTCAGGAGGCAAAAAAGCACTGAGCCTTTGTTGAGTAAGGGCTTACTTAATGCAGCAATGCTGCTACAGGACTGACATGCAGACTGTTTATTCCTCAAGTTGGTTTAAAAAAAATCAACCAACCCAAAACTTCAAAATGTTTTTATTTCAGCCTCACTTCTAGGGGCATAGATAAGGCAGGCCAGAACAGGGGAAGTACAGATCAAAACAAAAAGCAATATTTTTGTAGATTGCTGGTAGGCCTCCTTTTCACTTGGCCATCTTTCATGACCCAACCCATAACATGTCAAATCTACTATTTTAAGGTATCATGGTACAGAAGGCAGGAGACCTCAACAGATGAAAGAAGGTAGACAGAAAAGCTGACAATAGATCTGCAGCTCTCATTGAAGCACAGCAGGGAGTTTCTGCTCAATGTTCTGCCAGCCTGTCTAATCAGAAACTTCAGATAAATAACTGGATGAAAAATGAACTTTGTATCATCAACTTCTTGACAGCACTGAGGGCCATATTACCATTATGGATATGGTAATATATGGTACTGACTACTCTGAAAAATAGACGTTAAGAACTACTAAAGAGACGAATAATCATTAACCTCTCAGAATTCAGATTCAGCAAAATACACAAGATAAAAACATCTTTATTTGAAGCAACAGAATCATATGACTAGCTTTTAACTATTTTTCTTACTGATTAAGAGCAAAATCATAATGGGCAGAGAGGTGATATCCTGTAAGGAAATAAAGGCAGCTTCTCTTTTTTATTGCACAGGCACTGCTCAGCATGGACATCACTGCCCTGATGTAAGTGCAGGGCAACACAGTGAAGGTATTCCATCTCCCAGCTCCAGCCCTTTTCTCTTCTCTCTTAAGTGTCATTTCCACTTCCCTCCTTCAGCCTTCCCCTCCATTTCTCTCCTCCTCCCAGTCCTTCATTTAATGCTTTAAATCACCTAACCAGTTTTATTGAGCTTCTTGCTTGGTAATCACATTGTGTGCTAATTATATCAGTATCGCCTGCCCCTAAGTTTTTCTCCTAGTATTTTTTTATCTTACAGTAGCAAAGAAGGGGCCAGGAGCAATGAAGGAAAGTATTGATGAGAACAGGGAGTTTGGCAACACGCTTGGTAGTGGAGAAAAGGGCCAGGAAATTTCCAAGCATCAGCGGAGATCTGGTTATGTTAAAGATAATCCTTTTGAAAGGAAAGTATGCTGTCTTCTTTACTTCCACTCTCCAACACTTCATAAGATTTCTGAATGAATCTGAAGACTTAGGTTTTTCTGCTTTCCTTTTCTCAGACCAAGTGGACCAAAGCTCAAAAAACAAACATATGGTAGATGATGAGCACCCCATTCCCATGTGTCTGCAGATCTCCTCACAGGTGCTCCACTTGTTTCTTGGAGGCATTATTACAATATTCTGGGTACTTAGGAATTTAAAGGACCAATCACAACAAAACCATGAGAGTACATCAACTCTGCACAGGTTGTACTGGCAGGTTGCTGTTACATACTGAGTGTAAGAAGCGAGGGCCACGTCTGAGGACAGAAGCAGCACTCCGTATTTGGAGGAGATTCGGGAGACGAAAGAAGTGTGTTCATAGAGTGCAATAGCAGGAACTCCTGACATGTCCAAGGACTGGGCGATAGTCCCTTACCTCACCACATTCCGCATGAGCAAAAAGAAAGCGTCCTTTGCTGAGGTGCAGAAGTTTTTACCATATATGGCAATCTGCAAAATAACAGTAACTGTTAAGTATTTTAAATAATTAGGATACCTCCTCATATGCCATGATCTATCTGCATGTAATGCACAGTTCTCCCTAATACGTGGCCTTTAAACTCAAGTGAACATAAAGCACTTTCCTCAGTCACCTGCTACATCTCAATGCTTCCCATCAGGCTGGGACAGAATATTATTGACCTTTCCCCTTCAAATCACCTGGTGACGAGCATGCCACCCCTTGTGACCTCACAGGTAGTAGACTCAGTACCTAGTTTGCCAAGCAGAGCAAAAAAGGTATTTGTTGAGGGATTATTCTCCCTTTGCTGGTTACCTACACTGGATTTATTGGCAGTGGAAAAGAATAGGCACTTGTAGAGCTGAAGTGAGCTGATTCCTGTAGTTATCTCCTTGGACTTGATGCTGCTTTTCCTAAGAAGAGTCCGGCATTAAGTAAGGCAGCTTAAGTCATTCAGGAACAAAACCACTTCTTCCTGGATAGTGTCCACCAGGTAAGATATACTAGAACAGCTCTCAGCTCAGACAGTTTATGAACTGTAAAGAAGATTGTCGAAAACAACGCTTCCTCTTCAAGAAGGCAATAATTTGAAACATCAATTGCATCAACACAGTTGTAATAGACCCACTTCAACCAACTCCTTTGAGACAAGAAGTCTGTGACTGTACCATTCAATCACTGAAACTGCTTTAAGCCAGAACATCCTAGGCTGAAATCTGTGTATGTTAATTTATGCGAGGATTTCAAACTTCTTTTCTTCTATCTGGAAGCTAAGAAGGCTTATTTGAGAGAAATACCACTGCTGCTGCTAGTAGAATTTGTGCTTTTAACTTCCAGATGGAAATACATTTATCACATGCCTTCTGACCTTCTTATTCAAATATCGCCTCCAAACAGAAATGTCATCAACATGCAATACGAAATAAGCTAATATTCCTGTTGAAATCAGGCTATCAGTTATTGAATTGCAGGGGGAGCTAACCAGTTATTCCATTTCTTCCCACTTATTTTGGGGATAAGGGTGATGGAAAAAGACAGGAAAAAAAAAGGTTGAAATTAGAAGGAAAAAAATCCTACTTTTTCATGGTAGAACCACATACATGTACTGTAAACTCCCATAAATCCCACTATTTATTCAACAGATTCAAATACTGCTGGCTTCTGATCAGCTAGCAGTTTCTAGGATATTTCAGTGTCCTAGATAAGGGAGACCACATGCAGACACAGCACATACCATGATGTAGGCATTTCTGTTTATAAATTTTAGGAATTTCTCCAAACACCAGAAACAGCACTTGAGGCAGCAGAGTAGGAATCTAGTGAAGGAGTTCTGGGTACCTGAAAAGAGCAGGAAAGAGTACATCATACACAGAACTCACACGCAATCTTCAGAATATAGAAAGCTATTCAGAAGAAGATCTTAAATTGTGACATTATTTCTTTATTTCTGGATATGGACTCTCTCCCTCAACCAAATTTAACTCACTAGCTTTCAACTACATCAAACTCATATCCCATCTGAACTTTGCATTAGGTTCCCAAGAACAGACTCAGTTTGAGTAAATGAACACAAATTTACTGGCTTCAAAAGAAACTACAATGGACAATGTGGAATTAGACTCTTTTCCTTGCTAAAAAACAGCTTGAGAAAGTAAGGAAGTAATTCAGCAAGGAAGATCTTAACAACTTAGGGCAGATTCATAAATCTCACCTTTCAGTTTGTGATCCAGGTACTCCAGTATTACTCTAATAAGCTGGACAATTGCAAGAATTAAGGCTCCAAATGCCAGTGAACCTGTATGGTATCTAAAAACAAAATATTTGACTGTTACGTCACACGTGTGCCTATGTACATGGATATATGCATGCATATGTGTATGTACATACAAATAAAATCAGAAGTGAAGGAAGGCCCATTAGTGGGAATCACATAAAACTAATGGACCTTCATCCGATCCACCACAGAGGAACAGGATGAAGCCATTGGTGCTCCGGTGTTTGTGAGTGCTGTGTCTGTCTCTCAATCTGTGTATGTGCTGTACACATGCATTTCATGTGTGTCTACTGGGAGTACCTGCTCGGCACTACAATTGCTTGGACCTAGAGGCAGGGAGCTGCAGCAGCCTTGGTGCTCTAGGGCTACAGGATTCAGCCTTCCCCTAATAACTACATCTTCCCAGCTGTACTGGTTGGATGGAATAGAGTTAGTTTTTTTCATAGTAGCTTGTGCTGTGCTATGTTTTGGATTTTTGACCAGGACAGTTATGATAACACACACATTTTAGCCGCTGTTGAGCAGCACTTGCACAGCATCAAGGACTGCTCTGCTCCTCATCCTGCCCCTCTGGTAAGCAGGTTGGGGGTGCATGAGGAGCTGGAAGAGGACATGGCCAGGACAGCTGATGCCAAATGATCCCAGGGATACTTCACACCATACTGTGTTGTGCTCAGCACTAACAGCTGGTGGAAGGAGGAGTAAGAGTGGACCATCGGGAGTTACAGAGTTTGTCTTTCCAAGACACTGCTATGCATGAAGAAGCCCTACTGTACTGGGGATGGCTGAACATGTGGCCTGTGGAAAATGGGGAATGAAATCCTTGCTTTGCTTTGCTTTGCTTGTGCGTGCTATTAAATTGTCTTCATCTCAGCCCATGTGTTTTCGTATTTTCACCCTTCAGACTCTCTCCTCCATTCCACTGTGGGGGAGCAAGTGGCTGTGTGGGGCTTGACTGCCACCAAGATTAAACTATAATGCTGGGTAATAATTTTCTTATTATACTATTCTAAGACTGGCTTCCCTAGAGGTAAAAAGAGCACTTGTCAAGATACATGATAAGGCTCACTTCCAGCTCTACATCTTACCGTATTGCTCGTCCAAATGAGGAGAAGAGTGGCCACAGTGGAATATCAGCTGGTTTTCGATAGGCCCAGTAATAAGAGGCAAAGGCACCAGCAAGGGTACACTGACCCAGTGCAATTGCAAAGTTCACCAGCCAAAGAAAGACGAAAGCATTGGCTAACTGGAAGATGAAGATGTACTTATGGTACAGGCTTTCTCCTCCATAAAAAGCAAAAGTACACTGAGCACCTGGGCACAATTTAGTCACATTGGTCATGTTAAAAGTCTAAACAGAAAGAAAAATAAACAATACAGTCATAAGCAACAAATTCTATGCACATAGCCACTGAGGTTTAGCAGGTTAATACAAATAACATATCTCTGCCTGATGTTTCTCTAGCTCATTCAAAACTGCAACACTATGCAACCAGCTTACATATTTAAGGATTCATATCAAGGACTTACACAGTCTTATGCAAAGATTTAATCTAAAACTAGGTATTAGCAAACAGGGCTCTTTACCACATCCCTGAAACTTCAAGAAATGGAATTTGAATTTGAGGAATCTACTTTTAATATATAAATGCTTCATTAAAGACAATCTGCCCAATTAAGAAAAAAAATTACTTGAAAACTAGAGGCCAAATCTGATGTTCAGGTAAATTGCCATAGTTGAAATGAAGAACTGAGGTACATAACTTAATACAAACTGTGGATGTGGTCACAACTTAGCTTATGTATCTCAGACTATTAAAAAAAAGGAGCAACCTTTACATTGAATTACTTTTCCCTATTTTTAGTGCTCATTTCACGCATTTGGTTTGGACATGAAATGAAACCAGATCAATTCTAATTCATTTATTTTGTAGTAGACATCAGCAGGATGTGCATCACCACTGTGATACAATGAAATTTAATGCATCAGTTTTTGCTCATTGCCTCTTGTCCCACTGCTGGGCCCCTGGAACAGAGCCTGGTTCATGCTCCACCCCCTCCCTGCACACAGGGACACACAGGGACACCCAGGGACAGAGAGAGACACCCAGGGACAGACAGGGACACACAGGGATGGACAGGGACACAGAGGGATGGACAAGGACACCCAGGGACAGACAGGGACACCCAGGGACAGACAGAGACACCCAGGGACAGACACCTCACAAATTCAAGAACATCTTTCCAATAGAATTTTATTTTTGTCTCTTCCTTTCTCCCCCTGTAAATTAGAATGTTAACATTTACAGGACAGTTTAGCAGAAAAANCTCATTGCCTCTTGTCCCACTGCTGGGCCCCTGGAACAGAGCCTGGTTCATGCTCCACCCCCTCCCTGCACACAGGGACACACAGGGACACCCAGGGACAGAGAGAGACACCCAGGGACAGACAGGGACACCCAGGGACAGACAGAGACACCCAGGGACAGACACCTCACAAATTCAAGAACATCTTTCCAATAGAATTTTATTTTTGTCTCTTCCTTTCTCCCCCTGTAAATTAGAATGTTAACATTTACAGGACAGTTTAGCAGAAAAACTAGTTTATGTCTGTAAAAAAAAAGGTGTTACCTGAATATTGTTATATTTTCATATTTAACATGGGAACTTATTACTTAATATATATGCACATTTTTTGCCAGCAGTGCAAAACATATGTGATATATGATATCACATATATGGGAAAGAAATATCAGTACAAGTGGTTATAGACTAAGCACTTAATAGGGATTAAGAAATGCAATTAGTATGGCTCTCACTATAGGTGAATATTTGTTAGACTTACCTCTGGGTCACAAGTCAGGTTTGCATACTTGCACAGTGTTTGATTAGCCATTACTTTATACACAGGTTCTCCTGATGTGGCTAAAAAACTGAATGAAGTATTTTAAGGAGGAATCACAGAACTGCCTTTTTTGAGCAACTTAGAATTCTGCAGTAGTTCTTGTACTTTGCAGAAATAGAGCATAAGGATGAATTAACACTGCCCTGAACAGCAATAACTGAATCTCTTTGCATATAAAATAACAGCTGGTTTTTACATAGCAGTTTTATCCTTTTTTAATCCTTACCAAACCCTTTCTGTTTAGGAACAAAAAGTGGTTGCTGTTAGGCAATTCAGAGAAGATAGTGCACTGTAAATTCTCTCACTCCTTTCTCATATTTTTTCCAACAAAACACACAGAGAACCCACTCCACCTCCAGTTAACAAAGAAACCATTAACACCAGGTCTGTGAAGCACAGAGCACATTAAAGATCATATTCACTCTTTGCTGAGAGCCCTTTTCACCCCCAAGAGCCAACCTTAAGCAGTACACAAAGCTTTGTATGATCACCCTGCCCCAGCCTGAGTTTTAGACCAGTTTTTTTAATTTGAATAAAATCACTGTCTGGTTTTGCATATCATGCAGATATGCAGTGCAGAAGACTGCATCAGAAGTGTAAGTACTATGTGACCAAACAGCCCTCTTAATATTGATTTAATTAACGTGAAATAGCAGAAAACTATCTAGTCTTGCAGACTAGAAGACTTGCTCCAGATAGGTGCACAGACAGAAGGATACACAGCTGTCACAGCCCAGTAGGAAATACAAATTGCAATGAGTAAGAAGGTGACGATTGGGTAGAACAGTGTAGACATTATATAGCCAATTGCCCTATAAAAGAAACAAAATATATCAACAAGCTATAACAATTCCAGAAACAAGCTTTTTATCTGTCCTCTTCTAGCAATTTTACTTTGAGAACTTCGTTGACACTCAGAGCATGGCACCCAGTACTGGAATCTCTGAATACTGCAGGAATTTTTCCTTATGTCTGCAAACATTGACTTTGTCATTTCTACCACTCCACTGTTGTCACTGGTACTACAGTGAACTTTATACCTTTGTCATGTTCCAACCTGTCTTCTACTTTCTCCTTCCTCATAACTGCTTCAGAGATCCATCTCTTTCTAGGCCATTAACTGATTTCCATGACATCTTCTTGCTGACTGCTGCAGACATTACCCTTTATGTCCTTATCCCACTCTGCTCATCCTGCCTTCTTCCTTCACTCCTACACACCTGAAACTACCTTGTTTCTATTTTGTATTTGACAACTCTGTTCCCAGCAACTTTCCTGCATTAAGTGCTATCCATTCAGGGGCAGAGACAGTCAACTTGTCTTTGCAACACTAGGACACAGACTGACGCCTTCCTGCAATTATGTGACTTTCCTTGCACATGCCCTAGATAAGTGGTGCTCACCTATGACTTCTGGAAGGCAAAACTAATAATTGCCTTTTCCTATTGACAGCTTAGAAAGCTTCTTTTAATATCAAGGCATATGCAGACTGATACTCTACTGCTAATTCCTGAGGCTAGAACGTGACTAGTGTGCAGGAACCTGAGCATGCTAGTTCCTACCCTGCCAGGGGCTGTTCTCTGTAAGCGGGAGTTGAAATCAGGCCTCTTGGAAAACCTGCTGCTATACCAGAAATGAACACCTCCAGCTGGGTATCTCACTGGATGTGAATTCAGAAAGCATGTGCTTTGTTCACTAAAACTTACAGGTTGGCTGTCTTTATCACAAGCCTTTTTGTCTGGTACTATTTTCTACAGTATTTCTCCTATGACCGAGGACACTTCTTATGCTATGTGTTTTATAGGATGCAGTTTCCAGAATGCAAAAGGAGAAAAATGTACTCAGTTTTTAAAGGTAAAGTAGTAAATACTGGTGGGAACACAAGGAAACCGTCATGGGCAATTCAGAGGTAATGAGCAAAACATCAATTGTTGTCTGAGTCCAGAAACAAAAAAAGTCCATTACGAGTCACACAGGAGGACACAGCCTTACGCTGTCTGAGAAATAATCACAACAAATTAGCTGTGTTCAGCAGTTATTGGTAGGCCTCTTAGTTACCATTAAGACCATGGTCTATTATTCCAAACCACTGATTAACAACTGTTGTTTCTAACTACGGATTTCAGGTCAATTATTTGCGTTCTAACTGTAGTATTTTTGAAAATGTAGCTAAAAGGTATTGAAAAACATAATTTGATTTCCAGTCATTAGCACCTTACTTTTAATCTTCCTAAATACAGGACATGATCTGTTAGGTTTACAGTAATTACATACAGTGTTTCATCTCATCCACTATGCATGAGAGCAAAAAGTTCACCTTCAAGTGGCCTTTCCATGCTGCTGGAAAACTACAGAATGTTAAGCTGGCACTTAGGGGTCTCAGGCTCCTATGAACAGTACACATACTTAGCTTTTCTGCTGAGACACCTTCTTTGCACTGAGGATATGTGGTAACACCAACAGTGTATGTATTCTTAAGGCAAGGAGCAGAGAGATAAGAATTACCTTACTTTACAAGAGAAAACTCTATTAAGCACAACCTCATTAAAAGGTAACTGGCATTCCTTGAATGCCTCCCTTGAATTCCTGGTTGAACCTGTTTGGTTGAACAAATGCAGTGTTGTATTTTAAACCTCAATTTTCTGCCCTTGATAGTGCAAGATGGAGTTCAAGAAGAGTGTACTCTACAGATCATTTAATAAAATTCAACATATATTAAAATCAGACAAACATACCTACTACCTTCCTTCAACAGTGCAATAGCAATCCGGATCCGATTTCTTAGGAAGATCAGCATCAGTATGATTATGACCTCAACACCACAAAGTATTATCACTGTAAACAAGCAAATAAAGAAGTTAGATTCTGCCTCTGTAAATTTTTTCCTTGTAATTTGAACTATTGTTCATGAACTCTGTAAAATTCTCAGCTTGAGCAGTTCTTTCTCCAGCTGCGCCTGCCAAATCCCATTTCATAGATTTCTAAGTCCCACTGTAAAAATTCTGTATGCAGAGAGTTAGTCAGAATGTGTATGACCCTAATATTTGTATTTTTAACAGAAAAATGGAACATATAATTCTCAGGAAAAGTTAAAAAATTACTTCAATGTGACTGCAGTATCTAGCCTTAAATACAGTTCATCCTTTACAAATTCTACTTTCCATAAACAAGAATTTTGCTCATAATACAAGCATTTGTACTCTTCCTGCTTTCTTCTCTGAGCAAAATGTGTAGAGGAGGAGATTTAACAAGGCAGAATGTGTGTCAAAACACTGACTGATTGTCCTGAATATCCATTAACAGATACCAAATTTGAAGGGCACTTACTAAACGCTAACCATGTTTGCCTCAGTTGCAGGTACACTTTGAAGTCTGTCTGGAATCCAATATCATAAACAGTGAGGTCAGATCCAGGTATTCCTTTCAGATGATCATACTCCCAGTAACAATGCCAGATGCCTTTAAAAAAAACCCCAATCAATATCATAGGAGTGTGTCTGAAGAGTGCAAAGACAAATTTTAAAAAATCTTACAAGCCAAATGTTTTGCTTTTGTATAAGCCTGTCAGGTAAGTAAATCCAAAAATGCATCACTATGAGACTAGTCAATTATGATATCACATATTTGGGAAAGAAATACCAGTACAAGTGATTACAGACTAAGCATACTGTGCATAGGTAGTGCAGGTTACTACATCTGCTGCTAAGTATCAGCACAGCTGGATTCTTACTACATTTTGCTGCCATTTATGTCCTTCTCACTTAATTGTGTCTAAAACTAGGCATTAATTCACCCAATTGTATAATTTAATTGAAGTAACTACTGATTTTCCTTGCCCAGACTTAAGCAGTAAGAAAAAACAGTCTCAGAGGCTAGAAAATTACACCTACCATAACCTATAATTCCAATCACACCAAAGATGAAAATCCAGAAGAGAACCCCAGCTGTGAACCTCAATAACACAAGGAACAGCAGACTCAGCAGCATTGCAATGAACAGCCCACTAGAAAGTGAAGAAACAAACACAGGGAAAATGAGTGTGAGAATCCATTCACTTTCTTGCATTTCTGTTACTCCAAATGAAGGTCACTTCATCTTACATAATAGCATGGTTTGTAAAAATGTATTTCAAAATCTTCGTTATGAAATACATTCTCATGGCTATTATCTGCCATTACAAACAAGCAGCTTACATATGATGATCTCACAGGGCATAGCCTGAAATATTTATGTGCACTAGCTTCTGAGGCTGGTTAAATGGGATTAATATAATGCCTTTTTTTTCACTTACACCAGCTGAAAAACTCACTGCCTTTTTCAGGCCACAGTCTAATCTACAGTACAGAAAGTTAAACTGGAGGAATACCTATGTGTGGGGAAGTTGCTGGTTTATGTCCTCCACAGAAAATCCCTGCTTGCAAAGAAACAATGTTAGTAAAGAACATTCTAGAAGCTTCCTAGGAAAAAAAAAATAATTATATTTAGGGGGAAAACCATAAGGAGGTTAGGAGGACATAATTTCTACTCATCATTGCTTCTGCTTATCAGAAGAGAAAATCATCTCTTCTATGGGCACTATGATGCATAGGAAGAAACTGTCGAGAGCCTTTCTATGGAGCCTCTAGGAAAGATGTCTACAGTGCCTTCTTTTCATGAAGATAATAATACACTGTAATATACTATAGTAATATACTATAATATAATAAAACATAGTATTTGTTTTCATTTCACTCCTAGAAAGGAAGTCAGAAAAGAAGAAATTATTGCAAAAGGCTTTTTTACTCTGCAAGGCTTTCTAAACAATTATGCAGAAAGCAATATGAATATTAATCCCATCAAACAAATATCTAGCTCAGATTCTTCAAAGAATATTTAATATCCCATTATTTTTAGTATGTGTTACATCAGAATTTTTTATTTGTACGGACTCAAAAAAATTAAAATCCTCTTCTTGCCTGTGTTCAGTAACTTTTCTTCTGAATTTTCCCAGCTTATTTAGCCAATAGACAAAGCTAAAAATGGGGTGGCCTGATCATAAAAAATCACATCTGCTTATTTAGTTAAACCTTTGTAAGCTTGCCTTTGTTCCTACCCTTTTAAAGGCTTCCTAGCCTGATGTACTTTCCCTTTCTGAATGATTTACTGAAATTCAGAATATATTCCTCAAGAAAAGTTGTCGTTTTGGAGCTCCATCTTGAAAGCAGTAAATTACCTTTATCTAAAGTTATCTTTAGAGATACATGAGTCCTAGTAACACCAAAACAGAGTACGCACCTAGCAACTGTCTTCAACAGACTAGTTTCCTTAAACTGAGGCTTGAAGCAGTACTTCTTTTGGCTTATGCTAAAAAGACGACAGTAATTCCATACTTAAATTTTAATCCAGCCTCCCTTCACTGTCAAGCCTTCACCATCATCACACAAACTCTGACAAATATATTTGTCCAGAAATCATTTGATCTGTGCTATCATTTGGTGAAAAACGTGAAGAAAATTCTATCCAACTATTTTAAAGTGGCAACACTTCCTTACAAAAAATATACCACACTTGAAATGTAAAAACTTGCTTCAATATTTAGAATTTCTGTTCAAAAAAATGGTCAGTTCTCTGTCCGGTGTGCTCAGTGGTACCTCCTTTGAAAGCATCTGTACCATAAGCCTGATTTCAGCAAGAAATAGAGAGACCCAAGCTTGCTGAATATCTGTGAGTTTCATGCTACTAAATATTGTGAGCTGAGTATCAGACTATGAGAAAGCTGGTTTTCCACCAGTGACTGAACACCTTTAAAAGATGACAACTCATGTTTCTGAACTGAGTAAATCTCCATATTATTGTCTAAGGTATGTATTAATTGTCATGCATTTGCATTCAGGATTGACTAATGTATGCTTAACATGTGCATGTTATAGGTTCTCACCTGGCGATGACTTCTGCTCCTGTTTAAATAGATCAACACACTGGCCCATCAAAACCATTATTAATGGGCTAGGAATTCACAAATGCTTAAATACTTGCTTCAGCGAAGTATCTACTTCT
Source organism: Bombycilla garrulus (assembly GCA_013400315.1). Classification (NCBI taxonomy): domain Eukaryota; kingdom Metazoa; phylum Chordata; class Aves; order Passeriformes; family Bombycillidae; genus Bombycilla; species Bombycilla garrulus. The sequence continues at coordinate 83,011 of VXBU01013747.1, read as the reverse complement.
CTTGTTTCAGTGCTGCATTCTAATTAAATGTTGACTAATGAATATTAATTGCAAGATAAAGTTACTACTGTTCAATAATTTTTATTCTTGATGTTGCTTTGCTCGCTGCATTGGATTTATGGATTTCTACTGAACTTTGGGATTATAATGGATTCAACTGTATATTGCTTGCATGAATTCAGAAACTATCTGTTTTATATATATATACTAGTGGCACTGGGTAACTTCAACTGGTTTGAAAGTCACTTAAAATTAAGATCTTTCTGTTTTGGAATTGCCAAACATATGGGTGCTGCAACAGAACACTGCACCTCCTGATTTTCTCTTTGGCAGGACATTAAAAAGCTATTCCAGATCAACTGTCACTCTACGTATGCACTACCTTTACCTCACCCACAGAACCATAACAACCTTATTATCATGTGTGATGAAAAGAAATTACAGTTGCTTCTTGAGTTTTAAAGTAGGATTCGTACCAAATACATATATGGTCTATTTTTTTATTCTCTGCACACTCCAAAATTAGTCTGGAAACACTAAAAATACAAAAAAAAACCCCTTACATTAAAATCCAATACCAAGAAATGGCATAATCTTCAAAAATTTTCATTCCAACTGATCTTGCATCCAGGACATTATTGATGCCACTGAGAAAAGAAAAATCAAAGAAAAGATTGCTTCAGGTAGAAAGGAAAACTTATTTAAAGAAATTGGATCAGTTAAAGAATCTGAAATATCTTCGGCAGTGATAAGAGTATATTACAATTTTTCACCTCCAGTTCTGTCACCAAGCCAAGATAATCACAGTACAGCAATGAAAAAAAATTACATAAGAATTTCTCTCCAAGTCCTGAAAAAAATTCATTACAAAGGCTTTATTATCAGAATTGCTTATTATGTCACAAGACAAGTGTATACTATCAATATCTGCAATGTACCAAGGGACAAACTGTTGTGACTCTAGAACTGCTAATAGCATAGAACTAGAAAAGAGGTCAGTGAAGCAACTTCATGGAACTGTTTTTCTATCCTGTAAAATACTTGTCCATATAATTATTTTCTGAAAAATAGCCCAATACATTACTTTTTACCAGAAGCAGGAGCACTCTGATGAGGTGAGATGCCCAAAGTACTGGTCCAGCCCATGGAAGTGGAAAGGTCATCACAGAACAGGATAGCTAGGGCCATTACTGGCAGGCCTGAGTCCTGCAGTATGAGGATTGCATTTTGAACCTCATTTAACTTTCCGTGCAACACTTATTTTTGCTAGGAAAGCCAAGAATGATTTCAACAAATGACTGAGACCATCAGACTAAAACGTTTTGCACTTTTTGGTCCTTTCTGCACACCACAGTGCTGGATTTCCTTAATGGAACTTTGGAAGTGCTCAGGCATAGAGAGACCATTTAGTACAAAGTCTTGCCTGGGTACCCTCAGTCATTTGCTACATCAGATTACTATTTTTTTTCTTCTCCCCATTACTAAATTATTACACAATCTCAGAATCCAATAAACATGGAAGAAGTGTAAAACCTACTTTGCAGCTTCCCTGAGATCAGTTACATTTCTTGTTTTCCCTCTTCCATCTTTGAATGTAGTCTGATTTGCCACGGTCAACACTCCATTCTTCGTGGAGAAGTCTGGGAAGCATCTCTTCAGAACTATTCAAAATATCACAACAAAGTCTGCATATTACACTTCATGTCAAGCTCCGCCTTTATCATGTTTCGTAACATATTTAAATAATTTCAGATTCACAGTCAATTGTTTTTCAACTGATTATCTAACAATATGTTGACTTTGACAAATCTTGGAAGAGCCATTACATTCAAGATTATGATTTTTATGCTCTGGGGCTTTTTGTCTAAGCTCAAGCAGGGTGAGATCATAGATTTCAACTGGAGATTCTAGGTCCAACCAAGTAACAACAGTATTATATGTAGGAGTTTAAGAATGTGTAATAAATGGGGAACTTATTCTCTGTCAGTATCTGGCATCTCATAAAAGCTGCAGCTTCTCAAATATGCAAATTTATGGTAATAATCAGACCAGCCCCCAGGGACAGATTCAACTTGACTGGTCATGAATCATATTAGCTTCCAAAACAATACATAACAGCAAGTGTCAGTTTCTTCATATGCCAGAAGAGCACCAATACCAGCCCTTATCACTTGATATTCTTGGAGATGAAGCAATGGAAAAAAGACAGAAACAACTGGTTAGAGAGGGAAAAGGAGATTATAAAAAAGCGAGAAAAGGAGAGATGTTTGTATACTCATTTACTCTGCCCTGTTCTTTGCTGCAAAATGTCCTTGGTTTCATTCCAAAGAGAAGAGCAGGTGAGTCCCCCCTCAGAGCTGTACTTCACATCACCATTCAGTGATTTCCTTACCAGATTCCAACAAATACTGATGCCAGGGCTCAATATTCAGTCTGGTGTATCTTCCCAAGCAATTACTTTGACTAAATGATTAAGTAACATATCTTAACATATCTTTTCCTCCCTTGATGTAGTCTGAAAGAATATAAGAGCTTCTTTGGAAATTATTTTTTCTTTTGGGTCAGTACTTCAGTTTTCATACAAATTTTCATACAAATTATGTTTTAAAAATTTAATACATATTTTCTTCCTTAATGACCTGTTCCTGATCTACAGGATCCCTACTTTTAAGTATGGCAAAAATAAACAGCAATTTCTTATTCCCATAAGATTTTGGGTCAGTATGACATTTGTGCAGCTGAGATGAGCTCTGAGATCAGTGGTTATCTACTCAGAAATACTTGCTGACCATAGTGAATTTTTTGCCCCTTAATTCCTCTGTATGTCCTGCGTGGCCAGCATTGCACTGAAAAGAGAGCTGCATTGTAGCTGGGCTGAAGTATCACTTGAACTTCAGCAGCTGGCCATATGATCCTTCCAACATTCATAGCAATTTCTTTATGCCAATGGCATTACTTACGCTTGTTTTGGAAGGCACAATTTGAGTTGAAGAGCTTTTGCTCTCAGTGATGATTCAAGAGCAAGAAAGAGCTCAGTTTGACCTGATCACATGCTGAATGTTCCCAGATGACTGTTAGAAAAAATATTAATAAATATTTATATTTCCAAATTGAATTAATTTATGCTTTAAAACTGAATGATGTCAATATCAGATAACAGACAGCTCCTAGTGATGTTGCCACAAAATACGTTTCAGACTGGAGTTGTGCTTTAATAGAATGCTGACAATCTGCTAAGATGTCTATGAGAAGTAGAATCACTCACAAGGCCTGCTTGGAACGATCATCGAAGGACAATCTTCATCACGTAGGACTTGAGCAACAGACTAAAAAGGGGAAAAACAGGAATGCTGAATACATAGCAGGATAACTAGTGTTGTTTGTTTCTCACCCAGTCTGAGGGAATGCCCGTAACTGGGCTTTGTAGCCTCCTCCCCCAGTTTCTCTGGTGGAGCTGCAAGATACATGTATATCTAAGCAAGAATCCAAATTGTCATTGTGATTTGGAAGAGGACTGTTCTTTTCTTTTCTAGCGACATAAAAGAAAAGACCTTTGGATCAGCATCTAAGCCAGAACTGACTGGGCAATTGTACCTTGCCTACCCTTCACCTTTTCTCTTAAAGAAAAGTAAGAATTTAACCAAATTAATATAGCTGAATTGCAAGATGTTTTAAAGATGGGAGAAGTAATGCAGTACATTTGAGTGCAAAATCAGTAACATGATGGATAGATTAATTTTCTTAGCAAACTTTCCAAGTAGCTATAGATGACTTAAGAGCCTTAAGAATTCGTTTCAGACACTCCATTCTACTGCTGTGGGGTACCTCAGTACTAAAGGATACTGCCTGCCACAGTACTGCAACTACATGAGTAGCCGCAGGTAGTCTTTTAAGCAAACAGCAATCATTTGAAGATTGGGGGATTTAGTGTGCATTCAAGACCTTCAGCCTGGATTAAACAACTGTCAAATCACATAAATGGGACATCTTATATGCTGAAATCAGAGTAATTCAAATCTTTGATGCAGCTCAGTCAGGCATATTGAACACTACTTGAAGAAAAAATGTACTTTATCATGTACAGATACATACACACCTTGCGAGGATTGTTAAAACCAGGTTTGCAGAACTGCCTGAAGTAATTCCACTGATCTGGTCTATATCTGTAGGAAGCCAGAACATCAATGTAGGTTGCAAACCTGTCTGGGCACTTTGAGACACAAAGCTGCAAGAAAAGAAAAGAATAAGTAAAAATACACTCTGGGTAGAGAAGGATAAGGAAAGCTGGTGTAATGAAAAAACAAGAAAAATGCCACTGCCTTCAGTAATGTTTACTGCAGGATTTAGAAAGGATATGTTGTCCTTTTGATTCCCTAAATGACTACTTCTAGAATTCTTTGATAGAAAACACTTTGAAAGTGTGTTCTCCTCATATCTGGCATATCAAGTACCTCTCTGTATCTTAAGTTCTACACATTCTGATAGGTAATAGCTTTCAGTCTGTTGAAAAGAGTATTACTTTTCTGGACAGAAAGGAAAAACCTGACAGGTCCTCCTCCACATCTATCAGCAACAGTGTATATGAGCAAGGTGGTGTGACAGCTACTTTCCCAGGATACATGCAATTTCTTTCTACTACACGTATACAGAGAACTTTATTTAAAGGAAGTCTCACTGAAATCAAAAGTCTCAGGTACTGTTGTTCCACCCTTCTACAACCTCTTCAGTCAATTACATTTCTATAAATATTTTCAAGTTAGGTGTAAATCACTCAAAAGTGAATTTTAACTGTGGACTAAGAATGGATCTCCCCTAGTTACAAAGTCAGGGGATGTACATGTCAAGAATGAAGCTCACATGACTCAAGGTACAGCCATTAAAAGCTAGATTTATGTGAGAAATAAGTAAGCACTGGGGTTTATTGAATGCATCCACTGAGAAGCTGTGATTTAGGATATGGAGAAGTGGCTGTCCCAATCAACAGAAGGTTCTGCTGGTCCCTGGAATCACACAAGTGGACAGACATTCTGAATTCTCAGTGTTAAGACTGTGAGGTGGTTTGAATTCCATCTTTACATCAAGTTTCAGCCTTTTTTAGAAGGCAGTTTCCAAAGCTGTGCTATCCAAACACCCTTTGCAAAGCTTTCCTGTCCAAGTATGAGAGAGACATCATGCACAAAAACTGTCTTTCATGCCAAGGGCATTCCACCATAAGTAATTCAACTCAAAGAATTTTGGGAAAAGGTCTGGTACTAATCCTTAGAACAGGGCAGATGCTGCAAGAGTGTCTTTCTAGATGAGTATTTCAGGCCTATGTACTACTCACAGGCCAAGGAAAAAGAAGAGTTTTGTTCTTGCTGGGATAACAGGTGCCTAAGTACACACCTTGATGTAAATTGTTTGCCGTCTGAAACAGGCAATGAAATGTGCTGTCTGTGGATCCAATGGACTATAATAACAGTTTTCAAATGCAGTCTTATTCAAGAACTGAATCTCTTCTCATGTTAGTTTTGTTTTTGGTTTTTTTTCTCCTTCTATTTATATGTATAGGTCAGGAATGAAGGATCCTGTTTGCAGTCCAAAACAGGAATGATAAAAAAGAAATTGATTCAGCATTTTCCAAAAAGACCAGTAGTTTAACCATCCGCAGTAACAAACAGCATTCAAAACCAGCATTCTCAGTTTTGGAGCTGTTGCATATTTGAAAATTACCAAACTAACTACTCTGCTCCCAAAAACTCTCCTTCAACGAGTACTTCACCCTATTCAATTCATGGCCATTGCCAACTTGACCACAGCACCAGCCAAATCCCACACAATGACCTCATATTTCTGAATGGACTGAACTAGTAAAAGAGTCCAAAGACTGCAGAGTAACAGTGTCAGTGTCTGCATGTGGACAGATGGGAACTCCTGAAGCAAATCTGCAGCTGATGGAGCAAGTTTTCATTCTGACAGCAACTAGCCAGTGTTAAGAGGGTTTTTGCTCTTGTTGGAGATTTCCATGTTTTACGGTCAGGAAAATGGTCTTGTAAGAAAGATCAGGAGGTTAAGCACAATAAACAGAGTACAAATTGTGCTATAAGGCAAGAACAAGCTTTCAAAATCTTCATTTTGAACGAGCCATAGGCTCTAACCACACCCAGATACTCCTGTCACTGGCAATATGCACAGTTTCTTGAACATGTCTGTCTTTGAAAACCTTAGGTATAAATCAGTATTTTCTGCATGCACTGAATACTACTAGATAGTTGCCTGTGATCAACTCTTAAGTAATAAATTGCTATATTCAAGTCAGCAGACTTTTTTTGTCTGCTCTTACCCAAAATACTCAATCTTCTGCATTTCCATTTCATTTTTCTGACCGTCACATGCTACAAAGAGCGTGTGCTATAAGTCATACGTAAAACAATCAAGTTATAGTTTGAAGGACATGAACAACAATTTTTAAATCCAAACAAATACAAGTCTCATTTTTAAGCACCATGACTAAGATGCAGGAAAAATATTTTATCTCTACATTTTCACTCACCTGTGTTGTAGGGCATTGTAGGTTTATTAACACTACGGGGCTGGCACATTTCAGAATGTTGAAGTAAAACAAAATGGTCTTGTTCCTATGGAAATGGATATAAGATAATTATCATCATAAATATAAGTGCTTATACATCCTAGCATTCAAAAATTTGTAGTATACATTGATATTTAATTTCTATTACTGTGAACATCCATACTTGAAAACACAAGACCAAAAAAAGTCCCAGAAGACCTTGAATGTTTCACATCATGACATCGATGAAACCAGAAGTATTTGCTCTAAAGAACGCTAATTTTGACAAGCTTTTCTCTGCAGGAAGATTTTAAGCTGAAACAATCCATGTATCTGTAGTCCTGCCTCAAAAGGGTGAGGTTTGTAAAATAACCCTGCAAAAACACCATAGTCTCTTGTGCCACCAACACCCTGTGTATATACTGCAGGCAAACTCACCATCAGCAAATGCTTCACTGTAAAAGCTGACTAATTTTTGTTGATCAGAAGGTGGCACCAAAATCAATCAGAAGTTTTTTATGGCTGGAAATCAAAAGCAGTTGTCCAGAAAAAAGAATATAACAGCATCTACTAATAACACTGACAAGTTTCCCTTGATATAAATAAGGGTCAGTCTGTCAGTCCCACATATTTGACATCCACTGGAACTTGGAGCCCTGTGGTAGCTGTCACTTAAGTCCAGATTTGTTGGAAATTGAGGACCTCAAGATCTCTTGATTTAAAGACTTAGATTTTGAAGACAACAAAATGTGCCATTAGTCCTCGCTACGTCAGAAAATTATCAGATAGCTGTAGTGAAGAAAATATGGCAGTAGAGCTGCCCTTTTAAACAAGACTACTCTTACCCCAAGGTGAATGAAGAATTACTCAACAGGTTATGAATTACCCAAACTTTGGCAGTTAGAAGCTGTGCCAGCTAGTCACTTTCTATGCAACTGCTGACACAATCTTTAAGTTATATTGATACCTTACAAAAATACTCTCTAAATGACACAAACAACTCCATTACAGTAATAATTTGTATCTGGATTTCCACTGGGAAATTAATATGTTTCTGAGCTTTATTTGGAATAAAGGCAGTAAGAGTGTCACTGTCTCTTTGACAGAGAGATTTGAAACCTCACATTTTTTCACAGTGCACAAGTAATAAAGTTATGTTAATGGATTTAGTACTCACTCATTGAGGGTATCTCTCTGACCACAGAACTGCCCATAGCTGTCAGTTGGATAAACCACTTTCCTGGGGTCCCCGTGCACCCAAGCTGCAAAATATACAATACTTCTTACGATTTTAGTCAAGTGTTCACAGTTAATGATTAAAACTAGCTAGAATGAAAATGTATCACTTCTGAAGTACCATTTCATACTTTGTTGATCAGCACTGAGGAGGACTGACTAGTAGATTTCCTAATGAAAAATTAAATGCAAAGCACAATAAACTGTACTAAGATATGGATTAAACTGTATGAAAGCAATCCAACGCTCCAAGCCCCTTCCAGGTTGACCTTGACCACTTCCACCTCCACCACTGGGATGAGGCAGCCTGTGCCAGGGCCTCACCATCCTCACAGGGAAGAATTTTTTCCTAATCTCCAACCTAACTCTGCCCCCTGTCAGTTTAGAAGCCATTTCCCCTTGTCCTGTCACTCCATGTCGTTGTGCCAAGTCCCTCTTCAGCTCTCTTGGAGACACTTTATGCACTGGAAGGCACTCTAAGGTCTCCTCGGAGCCTTCCTTTCTCCACACTAGACAACCACAACTTGTCAGTCTGCCTCCATAGCAGAGGTGCTCCAGTCCTCAGACCACTTCTCCTCTGGACACGCTGCAACATGTCAATGTCCTTCCTCGCTGGGGGCCCCAGAGGTGGATGCAGGAGTGCAGATGGGGTCTGACAAGAGTGGAGCAAACAGGCAGGATCCCCTCCTTTGACCTGCTGACCATACCTCTTTCAACAAAGCCCAGGAAACATTTGGCTTTCTGGGCTGCAAGTGTAAATGGCTGGCTCATGCCCAAACCTTGTCAATCAGCATTGACAAGTCCTTCTCCTCAGGGCTGCTCTCAATCTAAATTGTTTTTCTCTAGTTTCTGCTGCCTGAAATTTTCCATCAGAGTTATTTTATGACTGCAAACGTACCAAACTGTGTCACTATTTTGAACACACTTAATTTTGAGTTTTGGTTGTTTTTTTTTTATCAGTAAACACATGGCTTTGAACTTCTCCCTAATGACCTGCAGGAAAGCAGCTCTTCAGAGAAAGACCTTGGGGTCCTGGAGGACAACAAGCTTTCCCTGAGTGAGCAGTTTGTCCTGGGGCCCAAGAGGCCAATGGGATCCTGGGGTTCTTCAGGAAGAGCATTTCCAGCAGGTCAGGGAGGTAATCCTGCCCCTCTGCTCAGTCCTGTGAAGCACCTCTGGAGTACTGTGTCCTGCTCTGGGCTCATGAGGACAAGAGGAACATGGGGTTCCTGGAGCAGGTTCAGAGGAGGCTGCAGCACTGAGGAAGGGCTGGAGCAACTCCGTGCATAGGAAAGGCTGAGGGAGCTGGGGCTGCTCAGCCTGGAGAGGAGCCCCAGCTGAGAGGAGCCTCAGCCCTGGGTGTCCCTGTGTGCCCCTCTGCAGGGAGGGGCAGAGCAGGGCCCAGCAGTGGCACCAGCGGAACAGGCAGGGACTTAGCCAAGGAAGTTCCACCTGAACATGAGGAAGAACTTCCTCCCTGTGCAGTGACTGCTCACTTGAACAGACTGCCCAGAAAGGGTGTGGAGTCTCCCTCACAAGGGGCCTTCCAGAACCATTTGGATGCAATCCTGTGCCATTTGCTCTGCAACGACTCATCTGAGCTAGGATGTTGGACCAGATGACCCTCTGTGGTCCCTTCCAGCTTTACCCAGTCTGTGATTCTGTGAATTACAATAGATACTGAAGGTTAATTCACTATTTGTTTCTGTGAAGAGCATTATTTATTAATTGGAAAGCTTTGCACAAATATAAGCAAAAAGGGACATTTCAATAAAAATTCTAACATTCACAAAGTTGCTTCCCCTCTATATGAAAAGGCATTACTATACCTCTATTTACTTACCAACAACTCCTAATGCAATGTAACCCAGAATGACAACTATGAAGATCACACAGCAAATAATGTCTGTGCAGTGCCTAGGGGCAAGAAGAAACACTTATTAAAAATAAAGTGTTTAATATGACCCTTCAAAACCACTGATTGCCATAGGGTATTTTAATATCTGAATAAGATATCTGCACCAGCACTTTGCAGAAGTTTTAGTCACAAACTCACATTTGAGGTGTGAGGTCCTGTTTTTGCAGCAAGACCATCAAATAAATGTGTATGCTTTTTTCACTGTAGAAAATGAGAACATATTGAGGAACAGATTTAAATATTGTTGAAACATGTAATACCTTACAATAGTGAACCAATGAGATCATTTATCATACAAGTGATCATATAAGTGACAAGACATACTATAGAGGACATCTGTCTCAAAATTAATTTCCGGCATCCGCCATTCTTTTCGTTTTCCAATCTATGCTTTCTCTTACAGAGAAACATTTTTAACATAAAAGAGATAAAGATAGCAGATTCTTTCAACAGCTGGAGGATTTAAAATATGTCTCCAAGTATGGACACTCCTCTGGAGAGGAACAGCTTTATCATCTCACTGAAATAAGCTTTTGGTGAGGCTGAGGTGGTACAGGATCCAAGGTTAATATGACAGTAACTTAATGTAGGACAACTGCTCAAAATTGAAGAAGCAATGCTAAAACAATGCTTCTCATTTTCCCAGACTTCATTCAGAAGCAGTTCTGACACCACTCAAACTTGGCTTGATACACTGGCAGTATCATAAACATACTTCACAAATCAGGACAAACACCCTAAACAAGTACTTCTAGTTATTTCTAAAATTATTAGCTTTCAGCAAGGAAAAAAATACATCTTACATAGACAAGAACAGTGTGTGTGTTCAAATTACAGTATGACAAGTATGCAGTGTACTTCTCTGTCACAAATTTTCTCCTGAGAATGACAAAAATTAAATAACTTGTGGTTCTCTAATTTATTCTTCTCAGTAAGGACAGCAAATGCTAGTTTAGAACTTAGCTCTCTACATCTGGAAAAACACTGAAAAATTGCCCATGATTAATAGTTGGACTTGATGATCTTGGAGGTATTTTTCCATCTTAATGATTCTATGATTTTCTTAGATGCTTTCTGAGCAAATTCATTCTGCTTGTAAACTAATGAACATTCTAAGTGGTAACATGCACTTTATAAAACCAAGTGAAGTCAAGCCAGAGTGTTCTGGCAGGAGGCTCTGTCACAAAGAGGTGTATCAGAACTATTACACATGTTAGATGGCATATACTACTCAATGCAAGGCACACAGAACTGGCATCCAAACCAGAAGGACTTAAGAGAACACAGCTTAATACTCACCAGTAATTGTCCATCCTCCATCCTCAAGGGTAGTAAAGACGGTGGTCTGGATTTAGAAGACTTGCAGAATCAAATTCACAAGGTTTGCAAAGAAAAAATTTTAACCCCTGTTCACCAAAATAATTTAACAGAATGAGTTATGATATTTACCTGTTATGAATAGGTCCTCTGAACTTTGGGTCAAATTTCCTTGGTTCACCTGCATTTAAAATAAAATAGTATAAAAACATGTCCTTATTTAAAATAAAATCTGTACAGAGGGGGGTGTTAACACCAGCCTTTGAAGAGCATCTTCCATATATTCCTATTTAATCAGTTCTGTTAAAATAATTCCATATGGGAAAATACCAGTAATTTACCAATAAAATTACCTAGGTTTTATATATGAGATTAAAGATTTTTTCTTCTAACTTAAAAACATTGAGGGTCTCACATTTACCACATGATAAATTACCTTCAATGTACATCCTATGACTACACCTATGCACAGGTTCACAACATATTTGAGAGACAAGGATTCTGGTCTGCTCCCAGTCACAGCTATGTGTGTCTGACGAACCTCCCTCTCTGCAGTTACAGACTATGCACTTCTGATTTTTCTCTAGAATCACAGAATGTTAGAGGGTTACAAGGGACCTTAAATATAATCTAGTCCAAACTCCTCCTGCCATGGGCAGGGACACTTAAGAGCAGGTTGCTCAGAGCCCCCTCCAACCTGCTCTTGAACACTGCAAGGGTTGGGGCATCCACAGCCTCCATGCCAATCTGTTTTTCTTGTGGCTATCCTGGTTAGCAGAGTTCCTGATAAACTGATTTATTCTATACATAAAAAAACTATATTAAAAACCTACCAAATACTAACCCACCAACCTGTGCTTCCAATGTGGACCTGAATAAGAGAAAATAAAGTATGATCTCACTTGGTAAAGAGTAACAAAAAATTATAGTCAAATGAAAATTTTCAAGTTTTGAGCCACTGTATGAAGGAAAACAAAGCAGTTTTCCATTCAGCAGACCAGAATTTGGATTGTTCCTTTTGAAGCTAGCTATCTGGCTTTATGGGACTTTTTCTTTACAAAGTTCAGTAATTCTGAAGATTTATTGAACAAAACTCTGTGCAATGAAAAATTACTTCTTCATTCAAATGTCAAAGCTATAACACAAATTACTGCTTCAGAGTGCTTTTTCACTACTTTCTCAAGGATCTCCTCTTCTGAATATCCCTAGTATTACATGGTGCTACCAGCCTGAATTTCCTCCCCTGGGCCCCAAAGAAAAATACTTCTTTTTGTCAATCAGAGAACAATTTGGCAACTTTTCAAAAGCAGTGTTTGCTTATTAACTAAATGCCAGACTTCGTTCAGGTTTGTATCAGAAAAACCTTATCAAAATACACACAGACCAGTACAATAAACACAGCAGCTAATAAAATCCTATTTGTCCTTCATCTGAGGTATTCAGATCCACCTTAGCAAGCTCCTGCAACAAAAATATCTTAATACAGACCGAAAAATTAAAGCTTTGGAGAAATGAATATGGCAGCAATGCTGGGCAGTGGAAGAAGCTGTGCTGTGATACACAGTCGGGATACCAATTGTACCACACACAATACCTAATGTTGGGCCAACACCTGTTTATTGAATGAACCTTTTTGAACAGAAATCGCTACAAAAATTTCTACTACAAAATAGTTTACTGCCAGAACAGAACGGTATGTAACATCACACCCCATAGATAAGTTGTGGCCTTAAGGCACACTGAAGCTTAACCTCTGTTCATGGTTCATACAGGACCTGTTGAGCACATAAGAACAGCCACACCAGATCACACAAAAAAATCTACTGAACCCACATCCTGAATCTTATAAGGGGCCATATCTGAGGAAGAATGAAACACCAAGGCAAACACTGTGGTACCTCCCCAACACTGATATTACAGACAACTGCAACTGCATTTTACTTAACTGAAAGTACTGACTTTGCATTTAATAGCTGCAAGAGAATTTCTTTTTCATTCATTGAAAAATTGAGATTCAAGGAATCTCTATTTACCTTGCATATACTTTAACAATCTGCAATGCCCTACGTCACAGAATACTACAAGTTAATCAAGCATTGAAGTACTACCTCCTTTTATCTGTTTTAATCTTGCAATCAATCAGTTTATAACTGTACTATATAACATGGCAGCATATTATGTTACAAAAAATATTACAAACTGTTATACTCAAATGTCCTGGTCTGCTCAAATGTTTTTTGTACATAAACCATTTCATACTTTTGGTCATGCTTATATTCCTTCTCTTACCTTTTACAGCGCTACTACAGATCACTAGAAAAGGAGGGGCCAGAACACCACAGGATATTCACCACAAATATTGGATGTCATTCATATAATCCTATAATTACTCTTTCTATCTGACTTCAGTTCATTCCTAACAATTCTAACAGTCTACTTGCTTCTGTGGGCAAACATTTTTACTGAGTCACCCATTAAGTCTCATTAGGACTCCAAGTTGTCACTCTTGAATTTTAATAGTTAGCTCAATCCCACTACTGGAGGAGCCTATTCTCCAAAGCTATTAAATGTTTTCCTTAAAAATCAGAACAACAAAGTAGAACGAACACTTTGAAACTGTGCAGGTGACAAGGGTTAACATACTTCTGGAGATGAAGTATTTATCGAAAAATATTTTGATAAACAACACTTCAAAGGGATTTTTGTACACTAACAAAAGTTATAAAGACAAACTATTCAGAAATCCACACAAAGCAATTGATTTCAAGAACACTGCTGAGAAGAATCCTAAAGGATTACAGCACACTACAAAGAGAGAGTGAGTTATTAGTCTGCAAATCTCTGCAAAAAAATAAAACCGCCACTCTTTCAAGATGTACAAGCATGACTGAGAAAGTCATTGTTCCTTGCGCTTGTGGACATGTGAGGCCTCAGATAAATAACTATTTCCAGGTCACGGCACTAGAATTTCGAAGACACAAACACATTGGAGAGAGTAGAGAGACTTACTAAAAAGAAGATACTAGGAGGTTTACAGAAAGCAGTAAACTAATGCAACTTCAATGCCTGTGATTAAGCAAAGGAGCACAAAATAACAGTCTTCAGTCATCATACAAAATTGACAGCGATCAGTAGTTTTGTTTCCTCCACCAGTTAGATAAGCTAACCTCATTTGCTACAAGGATGGCCTGGATTAGGCATTAGGAAATCTTTTAGGACACAATTATACACTGGAACGTACATTGGAATTTTCATCACCCTAAGTTTTTAAGAAATGATTACACAAATACCACTTGAGAAGAGAACAGGAAAAGGTAACAGCACACAGCCAGCCAAATGGATCTAATAAGTAAGAGGACAGAAACAAAGCACTACAGAAAGGGAGCTCTAATACAAATGGTGACTCTCATCTCCAACAAGCAAGAAGACAGACGCCGTGAAATAGTAACAGCCACTAATGGCTGTAAAATTATTGCAGTACTGCAAACTCCTTCCAAGAACTGTTCCTCACACCAGCAGTATGTATGCTTATGGCAGCACAGTGTAGGGCAACATGGCTCAAACTGCCTCCTCTGTCACTGAGCTCTTGGTTTAAATTCATTACAGAATATGGTAAGACACAATAACAACATTCTAAGTTCAAAATACACTAGAATTTACAGTAGTCTGGATTACAGCTCTTCACAACTGTGATCAGTTTGATGGAACAACAGAAAAAAAAGAAAAATGTCATTTGTTTAATCATTTCTTCTAACTTAATTCAAAATTAAATTCAAATTCCCTACATACTTACTACTATTCTTTAAAAATTCAGACTTTTTTGGGGGGGTAAGGTGGGAATTATTTGTTTCTACATATTATGTGTCTGCATAGCTCCTGGTAGAAGCAAACCACTTCCCCAGCTACAAAAGCCCAAATGTATTTAGAAAGCAAATTCCAAGCTTTAGGAGTTTAGTAGGCATAAGGAAGAAAGCAGTGGTGAGGGGGGACTGACACCTTTTGCTAAGATTAAAAACTGGTATTATATTTGTTCTTTGCAGATGAGACAGATCTATTTCACAGGCTGCCTTACAATATGAAACTTGTGTATGGTGAAATAAAATATCATTACAAGAAATAACTCACAAAGATATTTACAAATTCTAACAGCATATGAAGTTGTTACTTCTTACTAACTACTTGTTAATACTTTATCACTGTAATAATTTTAAAATCACCTCTAAATTACTTACCTAAAATAAAAATCAACTATACACAAAAGTACAATTTACCTTTGATGCGCAATTCAAATAAACTAGCAAATGACATGCAGGAAAAAATTAGAATATTGCTGATAATTGAAGAAGTTATAGAAAACCATTTGAGTCCAGATCCAAGCCCATTTAAGTCAACTGAAATAACACAGTTAAAATATGTGAAATTAGATCAAGTGTTTTGAATTGTTCTAAGAAAGCAAGTAAATTACCGTATTTTCCATAGTAGTTTTCTTCATTTCTATCCATGTTACGGTACCTGGATCAGTTGAGCAAGCTCTCTGTGCAAGATACTGACTGTGTACTTCTGTGTCACTTAGCTAGCACATTTTCCCAGCAAGCAGAGACACACAAAAATACTATTTAAATAGATTTTAAAATAAAGCTGATTGTCAAGGACTTCTCCAACCAGAACAGAAATTCACAAAGTAGGCAGGCCATTCTGTGAATACGAAGTTATGACTCAGTGCCTTGTCCACCTTCCCACACACCAGTCTGTACAAAAAGGAGTGACTCTTATCAGCTTGTATTAACCTACACTATACATGCAGAAAGGGAAATGGCTGCACCTGAATACCATTTGTGAAATAAACATATGGAAGTCAATACAACTGAAAAAAATCCTGATGATTTGCTAACTGAAAATAAGGTAAAATACTGTTGGCTATGTTTCTGTAGCCTGTGCTACTGTGACAGTAAATGGTCTTTACATGCAACAGGTGGCCACATCTTTCATTCTCTATACACATGACTAGCACCCCAAAGTTCAAGTCATGTAAGTCCAAAATGTAAACTGTCTGTTGTATACCGAATTTTTAATCTTGTCAAGTGGAAATCTATCTGTAGAAGTAGTTATAATTTACTAAATTGTTTCTTACTAGAATGTACTTTTTGTATTTCTACACAGCACAAAAGTGCAGAACTGAGGAGGTAGCACTAGAAGGTCTCAGCATTGTTACATTGATACTGCAGTGGTTTTATAGTGAAATTAGGTACAAGGCATAATACTCAACGTGAATCCAAACGTCTGAGGCAATCTCTCTTTTGAAGCCACAAGGGAACAGAATCTACATGTGATGATCCTGACCAGAATGAAATTTCCATTCTCTATGGAATATGATTAGAACACCAATTGTAGAATTCTGAAATGAGAAATGTGTACACTTGTATACACGCTCCTACAATAGTGTACAAGACAAGGCTGAACTACATGCTGGAATGACAAAAACAACATTTTTAAGTCAGCCCTGTCACTGCATAGTACGCAATGACAAAGAAGAATAATCTCATATGACATTTAACCAATGATGCCTGTGATATGAAGTCAAAGCCCATTTTGTTATTACTGAACTTAGCAGCAATGTTCTAATATTTACTAAATTAGATATTTAGTATAAGCAGTATGAGGCAACCAAGGTGAAAGTAACACGTTGAAGATGTAGACCCATCTCCTTCAAAATATTAACTGTTGACTGAACCCTCCTATTCAACTACCTCTCAAGACCTCCTGTCATTCTTAAACAGATGAAAAAAAAGAAATGCAGTGAGGCCAAATGACTGATTTTACTGTGCTCCCACTCAAGTCTGCACCTCTGTAAAAGGCTGCTTCACTAAATCTCAATATAGTAAAGGAACAGAATGCATTGAACAGACAGTGCTAACTAAAAATCCACAGAAACTAACATGCATTTGGTCAGTAATATATTACTCAACCCTAATAAAATCCTATTTCTAGTTTTATAACTATTAGTTTCAGGCTTCTTCCCTGGTGTTTGGTCAACAATTACATGTGCCAGTGACTAGAATAGGTACGGCTTTTAATTTAAGAGAACAGTGTTTTTATTAGCAAGCCGTTGTATCTGAATGTGTAGGCGCTGCTTCCCTCTACTGGAGCACATCAGTCAGTTCAAGCAATTCGAAGTATTGCTAGAAAAAGCTTCAGCAACAGTAAGGCTGCAGTGTACTCAAGCTTTGTGCTGAATGTTCAAAGATGCAACTGGACGACAACGAGTTAGGCTGCTAACAAATGCATGGGTGAAGTAGGATTTAAAGAGGTTCATCCCAGTTATGTTTCTCTAAAAAGATCACATTAAGATTTTGATGCTTCTGCCCATCTGTTCTTGGTAAGGTTATAAAAAAATCCCAAAACAAGTTCCTGCACAACTGATCTATCCCTTTCAGAAGCAGAAACTTCTTGAACACATATAAAAGCCTAAACTTTTAAAGGTTTACAGTCTTAATTTTGCAAAGAATCCAAATAAATGTTTGAAATGTACTGCTGTTTAGTGGTAGTCAATTTAATTTTACTTAGAAGATTTTTTTAGGCAAACTTAGGTACATTTTATGTCACACGCAATACCTCTTATGAAGATACAGCCTAATAATCCTAATAATGTAAAATAATATATTATTACTGTAAGACACACGTGTTGAAGCAGTCTATTAAGTCAAAAAGTTGACATTAATATAAAAACTACTCTTTCAGCAAATCTTGTACCTGGTTTACTGGCATTTTGGGTTTTTTTCCTCTTTGAAAGATTCAGGTAGAATTTATTTCTTGTAAGATCATGTGTTGCACATATGTAAAACCTTATAAAATAAGGGTCTTGTTACCCTTGTAAAATCATGGCTCAGGCCTGCTACTTTGGCTAAGCAGAAAAGGACTATGGGAAAGTGACTCAGCTGAACTGCAGGTAGGAAAACAAATTATATAATCATTACCTGCTCACATCGCGGTTTATAGTGGTTGGTTGGATTATGTTTGTCATGTTTTAAGACTATGTAACTGATAATGGGTTAACTGCTTCAGAAGGCCTGGTTTTTGCAATAAATGTCTCTCCTCTGCACCTGCCTGGGCACTCTGTGTTGCTTTGCTTCATACAATCACACACACATAAATTGCAATTATAATAAAAACACACTTATGATTTCTCTCCTGTGTAATAAATCATACTAAATGGCAGCTGCCTTTGAAATATCTTTTATTTGCCAGTATAATTTTCTGGACTGCCATTATATTATCGATACTGGCTCATGACTTGAAAAAAATGGAGGAGTGAAGAGGGAAGAAGAGTGATAGATGAGACAAACCAGTCACCTCATCACTTAAGTGTCCTTTTCTTTACAAAGTTGCAAAGACAGAGATCTCAATGTGCAAGTCAGTTTCCACCCACACTTAGTCCAAGTTTCAAAAGTGACTGTCGCTGACTTACAGTGAAGCTAAGGGCATTCAGCACTGCTCACAAACCAAGTGGCACTGCTGCAAGTCTTAACAAAGGACAGAATAAAGGAAGAGGGGGTAAAAAACAGAACGCAGTGAAAGGCAAGGGTTTAAGGTTTCAATCAGACCAAACTACTATGTACTATTTAGTTTTACCCATCATTCAGACTCCTTTGCTTCCCAAGAAGTCCAGGGCATGCGCACTACATAAAGAAAATTGCCCTGGAATCCTGAGGTCAGTAACAGTTCAGTGAAGACTGACTGTTTTTCTACTGTGGTTAAAAAAAACAACCACTAAATTAAACTCTAAGAATGAAATCATTATCATTGCAGTCTCCTAATTCAGTCATGTAGCTGAAGAAAGTATGATGTGCTCCATGTCATAGCCACAAGACAAAGTGAACAACACATCATACTCCCAGATGAGTATCAGTCCAAAGATTGTGCAGTATTTTTCCTTGATGGTAACTGTACAATTAACATGCTGTCCATGTTCACTTAACATTAGACAAAACATTACTAGCATGATAAAATCAAATGTCAAAGGTCCACACCTAACATTCTCCTAATATTACTGCCAGCACAGGCTATTAGGCACGTATTGAAAAATACCAGCTGTCAAACAATTACCCTCAGAAAGGGAACTGAAGATGTATATAGTTAATATATTGCAAGCAAATTATCACTGAACAGCAATTCTGCTAAGTGATCAAAAACACCAATGGCTAGTGGAAGTTTTACTGTTCTCTGAACAACAAAAAAAATGTTCCCAGCAGTTTGGGTCACATACAGAGCTTCATTATGATTTCCATTTCAATGTGCTTATTAGCTGTTCCCTCTGAGAGGAAGGCTGACCTGGAACAGAGGCTAGACAGAGTTAAAGGAATAAAGTAGATATTTACTGAAAAGCCTTTAAAGGATACACCTTGGGCAGTACAAGAGCCCGGCCGTGGCTACCAAGATGGATCCAAGATGGACCCCGGCCATGAGTTTTCACCCTTCTATTAAGTTTTGGTCCATTTACACATTGGGGTTAATTGTCCAGTTACAGCTTCAGCTTATGAAGTCCCATCCTCCTGATCTGCTCCCTTCAATTCACTGTTGTTTATGCTTTTAGGGCCTGAGGCTGTAAAGGTTGCCCTTGATTCTCAAGCTAGAAAAGGATTGTTTTGTCTAACTACTCTGTGAAGAGAACTAACTAACACTTAATATGAAGTTCAGATTCCCACACCAAGGCAGCACAGAACCTGAGAAATATGAAAGCTGAAACTTAAGGCATCATCTCAAATTCTTTTCTGGAGCTGAAATTGTCTGTTCTTTTTTTTCCCCAGCTTCCATTTCTTATTCTTGTCCTGGGACTAATGCAGCGGTAAGTTTCATGGAATATCCAAGCAAAGACACAGCTACCAAGATACTTCTGGAATGGTATGCTGTTTGGGAAGAGTACTTGCAAACTCAACTATTCTGCAAGACATTTTTTTCAAAGTGAGGTTGGGCCCAGGAGACTAGGTGAACTCTAGAACAAAGCAAGTTCTGTTTGTTAGTTATGTTTGATGTGAATACAAATACATAAAACGTAACATATATATTTTATTAAATATTTTCTTTTACAAACATTTTGATGTACCAATCCAGCTAGAAAGGGCTCTTGGTCTTGGAATGCATTGTCACGCTTTAGAAGAAAACAGCACCTAAAATACATTTTTGACGACGCTTTACCCAGAAAAAGGAATGTTTTGAAATAATCAGATGCTTCCTACCCCGGATTAGAAAATGTCAGAGTTTTCTGTTTCTAGGCTGCTTTATTCCAGCTGATCTAGAATGACAGATGGCAGCTAACAATTTTTTCTCCTAGCAGAGTCTCTAACCCCAAATGCCTTATACCATTACACATCATTGCAACTTTTTCTAGTTATTCCTATGCAGTAAAATGCTGCATGCAGACACCATACCAAGAGCTTTTCTAAAGATGATTAAAATAGAACTTTCACAATCTCAGAGGGAGGGTGTTATCTTCAGCATCTACCATTAATACTTACAACACAGCACTGTTGCTACTGGGAAAAAAAAGTGCAACTATACATATTTTTTAAGATATAAAAATGCCAGTTGGATGAAACAAGAGCTGGATTATTCTGGACATTGTGTACATCATCTATCTGCCACTGTTTTATTTATACAAATGCATTCAATTACTTTGGAAGCAAGAGAACAGTCAGACTCACAACCTTATGAATAAACTAGTGTCTAATTCACAAAAGCCATGTTGAAACTGCAGTAATCAGAGCCTTGACCACAATGCATAATTCTGAAGATCTGTCTTTCTCTGTACACCAGGCCTTTTCTAATAGCTGCATATTAAACCAAGAATGGCCAATGGTTGTCTGTATTTGTTTAATGACCTGACTTTTTTTTTGAAAGCTAGACATCAAAAATCCTAATGTAACATGTTGTTACAATGTCCAATATAAAATGAACATAGCTATGACATGTCTCAAGTCATTCCATAATTCTAAAATTTTTCAGTTAGTATTACTTACGCAATTCTCAGAATAGTAGGATAAGGTTCTATCCTTCCTCTCCCCTCCTCCCTGCATGGCCTTTTAAAACATTTTGAAATGCAGCTCGTGTCTTGAATGAATTAGGCATTCAAATTTTAAAGACAATTACCTCTGTTTTATCTCCCCTTATGGTTCTTCGTGTCTCAGAGACTCTAGGTGCGGTGTGCACTACCCTGTTCCTGATGTAGTACACATGTAGAGCGCTTCCAGTTCAGCCAGAAGTGCCTGCTGAGCACATTCAGAAACTGGCAGGTTCACCAATTAGGACTCCACTTCTAAGAGAAATTGTATTCCTGCAAGTTAACATAGAATTTGAACGCAGTCTTTACACAGTTACAGAATGTCCTGAGCTTCAAGGGATCCTCAAGGACCATAGAGTCTAACATTCAGCCTTGCATAGCACCATCCCCAAGAGTCATATCATGTGCCCAAGACTATTGTCCAAATGTTCCTCGAACTCTGTCAGGCTTGGTGCCGTGACCACTTCCCTGAGGAGCTGGTCCCAGCACCCAGCCACTGGGAAGAACTTTTGCCTAATACCCAGCCTAATTCTCCCTAACACAACTTCAGGCCATTCCCTCAGGTCCTCTCACTGGGCACCAGAGAGAAGAGACCAGTGTCTGCCCCTTCTCTTCTGCTCACAGGGAAGTTGTTGACTGCAATGAAATCTCCCCTCAGTCTCCTCGTCTCCAGGCTGAAGAGACCAAGTGACCTCAGTGGCCTTTCAAACAGCTTCCCCTCAAGGCCCTTCACCATCTCTGATGCCCTTCTTTGGATGCTCTCTAAGAGCTTCAAATCTTTCTCATATTGCGGTGACCAAAACATGCAGTACTCAAGGTGAGGCCAACCCGGTGCACAGCAGAGTGGTACAATTCCTTCCCTTGCCCAGCTGGTGATGCTGGGCCTGATGTGCCCCTGGCACAGCTGGCCCCCCTGGCTCCAGGGCACTGCTGACTCATACTTCAACTTTCTGCCCACCAGGATCCCAGGACGCTTTCCATAGCACTGCTTGCCAGCATCTCATTCCCCCGTCTGCCCATACCTCCAGTGTCGCTCATCCCAGGTGCAGAATCTGCCCTTGTTGAAACTCATATGGTTGGTGATTGCTCAATCCTCTAGCTTGTCTTCTGTTTTTTCAGACAACAACAACAAACCCCCATCAATACTATTACAGAATTAAATGAGTCTGATACTGAAGGTGTAAAATAAGTAAAATAACCTTTACCTATAGAACAAATTATGATTTATTGTTAAGGGGAAAGCCGACTCTTAATCACAATTCATTTTTGGGACTAACAAAATTTATACCGCTAAACCTTAAGCACAAGGTTCAATTTCCACAAAATATTTAAATCTCCTGGACTATGACCTTTGATAATTATTATAATTTTCTGTAAGATAGACTCTTGGTCCTACATGATTAGTTACTCCAAAATGTAGACAATTGCTAAATTTGTCACAATTTTCCATTAAGAACTAAAAAACAAAGAATAATTTTAAACTTTTATTTCCTATTAATTTTTATACTAACAACTAGAAAATAACTATTGCAACCTATTTAGAACCTTCCATTTAAAACTTATGTAGCAAATTTAAAATTTATTTTAGATGCAAACAGAATACTGGAAGTGGCATTACAAATTATGTTTTTACTTCTATTGATGCAGAAGCATTTGAATAAGAACTTTGTAGTGTAGGTCAGTTCAAAACCAGAGAAATTACATGAGAGTATTCTATAAAAGAAGTATATACATAAAGTTCCACTTAAAAAAAAAAGAAATTACACTTTTTTTTTAATTGTAAGCCAGACATCCTGATTCACTCAAGACAAACTCCTGTCTCACATCCTTTGTTTTTCAATAAATATATAAACATCCATTCCCACAGTCCTTTATTCTGAGGGAAAAGGGGACACAAATCCATGAAATATGGCCTTATAAAGTAGCACAAAGTCTCTGGAAAAATTATCTCTAGTAAGTAAATGCAAAGCTTTCAGAACCTCCTAGCCCTACAGTCTATGAGAATCTGGCATGGGAACCACACCCACTTACGATGGCTGATCACTTGGTTGATGGAGGAGACAGAAAACCATCCAGAAAATATCCCTGCATAGCCTGGAGAATTAGTAAGACTTTAATTAGTTTCCTTAACAAGTCCTTGGAGGTCATTATTGTATGACAAGCTGCTGCAACACGTTTTCTGCAAGCGTCGCCACTGTTCTCCTTGCATTCCGTATGTGAAATAAAACCCTTCTTGCTCAGAGAGACTGAAATACTGGAAGCAGAGCAAGACGTTTTCTGCCCTAGTTCAGGTCTACGCCTCAGGCATCCCCTTTCGGTGCACACGCCAGTGAGAGAAGTGGTAAAGCCATGCCCTCTGAGCTCTCTGCTCTGTCCCAAGACCGGGCTCACCCGCTAGCCGACTCCGGAGCAGCGCCGCGAGGAGGCCGCAGGCAAGGCCGATACCCTCCGGGAGCTCCGCCCGAGCCGCAGCTCGGCCGTGCCCTCGCCAGGCGCAGTCCAGGGCGCTTCGCGCTCCTGCTCGAGGCCACAGAGGCGTCTTCGCTCGGCTCAGCCCATGCGGCCCCTGACATGCTCTGCCCTGCCTGCAGCACCGGCCCAGCGCCAGCTCTGTCTCCCGCCGCAGGCTAGCGCAGCTCCGGGCTCGCTCGGCCCTGCCGAGCGCCATCCAACAGGCCCTGCCTGCCAGCCCAATCCCGGCACTCGTGGCCCAGCTCCCCAGCAGCAGGATGGTTACGTAGAGATGGACTAGTTATTTTTTCGTAAAGAACAACGTAACAGAAGCTCAAGCATATTTAACATTAGTAAAACGTTTTCACTCAAAAGAATACCCTCTTTGACAGTTGAAGGGTTATTTTACCCAAACACGGCTGAATATCAATAGATCACATCTGCAGAGCAGTGGCTGGTAAATTACATTACATAAAGCTGGACAATGGAGTATATGACATGTTGATAGCTCAAGGCATTTCCAAAGTTAGCAAATGTCTTATTTTGCCTTTAGAAAGGACGTTGTTTGAACCAAGCCCCTACAGTTTTACTGTAAGTCCTGCTGTCCAAATGTGTGACCAACTTTTTCACTCTGTTACTAGTATTCAGAATGATACCAGAATACAAAAATAAAACCCTTCAGATGGGGATTTGGTGAGTCAAGACTACTGCTACTTTAACAGAAATTAAAATCTATGTTTATTTAACATTGTACATAAAATGCATTAATATGAATGCCTGTCTTTCTGTAGTCTCTGTATAGCATACTGTCTGGTATAATGAACAAAGCACCAGCTCTCCCTGGCTGCTTCTGAACCATTACATATGTAGTGACAATTAAGAGTTTGTAAGGCTATGCTAATTAGATACAGTATATTTTATCAGGCAGGCACATTTTCATTTATTTTGCCTTCATTTCTGAGACTTCTGCCACTTACTGTAGGATGTGCTCTGTAGTCTTAGTGTTAACATTGGCTCTGTGTCTGGAACAGTGAATATATTCTCAAAATTATAATACAGGCAGATGTAATTTAAGAATTTATTTGAGCAAATAGAGTTGCTTAGAAAGAGTCAGAAGTCACCCTTTATTCCAAGCTTTTTCACACAGACTTCCACTGTATTCTCTATTTTGTCTTCATAAAAGAAAATACTCTGGAATCAAAAGATTGACTTTACACAAAGCCAAATGTGTTCTTAGACAAAAGAAGAGGACCATGACTACTGATGTTTTCTGTTTCTATAGGCTTCTGAAGGAACAACATACTATGCTAAGTTGGTCTGCATCCTTTGAGCCAGGTTTGACTCCTAGGACTGCTAGCAAATAAATAATCCAGTATTAGTTACAGGTTTTTATTCCTCAAAGGAACTTGTTGGCATTTCCAACATACACAATTAATGAGAGATTATTACACACTAATGCAAAAACAATGTCTGCGTACATTTAATTATTAGGTGTTACAACAAAGAAATTATGATTTGAATAGTGATCTGAAAACTGCTTGAATCATTTTGGATGTAGGAGGACTAAATCTGGAAAATTTCCCATTAGCTAGATATGTGTAAAAACTGACATACAATGACTCCCAAACCAGTACACAGACTGACCTGCAATGCTACCATACCAAGCACTGTGCATTAAGAGAGAAGTCTTTCTAGGAAACAACCTGTTTCTGCAGAAGCAGGTGTCAAGTTAGTGTCTAAAGCACAGAACTAGCTCAGATTCCCCCTCCATTTCAACAGAAAAATACACTATATGCTCATTGTATAAGACTAGGTTTATTATAACTAGTTTGAAGATTTTCCAGGTTGTGATGGGTAACCTAACCCTAATTTGGAACTTGTCTTCTATTGCTGTTGGTGCATCAATTTAGAATAAAACAACTGAAAAGTATAATCCTAGATGTAAATCCACAGACACAGTGGCATAAATAAGTCCTGAATCCTCAGTCTAGACTGTATTTATTATAGGACAAAAACCCATATATATGAATCATTAGATGTGTATCAGCTATATGTGGAATTAATGAAGATGTGATCACAAAAGATAAAATCCTGTGGGAATGTTTCTACCATGTTTCTTGTTGTTCAAAAGAAAGGGTGCTCAGTGATAACCCACCCCAATATCTGCTTCACTACAGGAATGGGCCATGGGCCTGCCTAGCATCCTAACAAGTGCTTAGGATCCAAAAGCTAGGCATTTGGTTTAATACAGATGCTGGATCAGACCCTCGCTGTTTTCTAAGAGGGAGGAGATAGTCTTACAGACTTTGCAGCAGCTCCAGAATACAACACACTCGTTATACATAAATGACATGAAAAGTCTTTTCCAGCTGCTGGAGGGAGAGGGAGGAAGGAAGGATGAATCGCAGCCCACTGTAGATGTGAACATTTAATGTGAATGTTTAACACAAGAAAATTTAACAGACTGACAAGTAACTTGTGTCAAAGAAACATCTCAGAGACAAATCAAAACCAGACCAAAATAGGAGGCAAAATACGATTTGGGGAGATTTCTCAGAATACGTATTAATCTTAGCAACACTGAGAAAGCTTTTAAGAGAATTGTGAAAAAACACGAGGAGATGGAAGCTTCATGATTAAGAATTTGGTTTACACTGATGAAAGAGCAGAAAATTCCTTCCCTGTCTCTGAAGTAGAACAAGTCTCACCTCCTCAGAAAAAGAAACAAATCTTGAGCATTTTACAGTCCTAGAACTCAGCTTTATGCACTGCAGATGCACCTTAACATTTTGAGAATAACAGTAAGCATTAAAAACATAATGTATATAAGAACTTGCTGAGTGAAATTCTGGTACTATTTTCTCAGCTAAAAATGCTTAATATTAGGCCCAGATGCCTAATAGTTAATCTCTGGTTTAATCTCCAACTCATTCCTAGAAACTGATGTCTTATATTTGGTAAATATTAATAATCACGTAAATTATAACCGGAAATGAGTTTCTGCTCTTATATAGACAAGGCTGTAGAATCCTGTGAAAACTGTGAAATCCTAGAAACTGGAAGCAAAGCAAATTTTGAAAATTGAGCCTTTAGCATTACAGTTTTATTGCTGAATCAACTCCAGTGTTTTTTTCTTAGGTTTATCTGACACTGAAAAGTATACTCAAGAAATAGGTTACTACTAATAACTAACACATTGTTATTATTGCTGCTGTTGTTGTTACAAGTCGCCATTAAAACTGCATTTTTTAAAGTGGAACACATTAACACCCAAGTTACTTACACTTTTCTCTGCAATGTATGAAGTCAGTTGCTAGTACAGAGATACCAAAGAGGTGGACTGAAAACACGTAAGCTTAACATTCAGCTATGAAGGTGCTGATAACATGCTCTGCTATATGAAATTTATAGCAGTATGGTTTCTGCGGCTAGTAACTCTGCTATGGATGCCATGAAGAATTCTACTCTGTCTTTCCCAAGGGTATTCTAAGCAAATGCCCTCAGGACACGTGTACTTGGAGCCAGTGCAGGTCATAGCACTCATTTATGGTCTCCAGATACTGTGCTTAAACTATGACTTAGCCTACAGAAGGCATTACCACAGGAAACCTCATCTCATCTCTTGAGACCTTGTGGGAATTGCACATCCACGCAAATATTATGGCGTGCAGTCTCAATTTGCCTTTTCCAGTGAGCCACCGCAACTCATTCCAATGAACCTCTGGTTGATGCAAACCAAAGGCATTGCAAAACTTAGTAGTCAGTGTGTGGAGGGAAGATTTCACAGTGCATGCTTGTACTCTACTTCTTCCTATATTCTGTTAATCCACTCATCTCTTTAAAGAGCAGAAAGTGAGGAGAAAGACTTTATATCTGTAGTAAATTATGTGCCACCCACCATCTGTCGGTGCGGTCCTGGGACTGGATCAGTCGGGGAAAACCAGCAAATAAAGAGGGTATGATGGATTGCCCGGAAAATAAAAGAACTCTTAATAATGCAGAAAAACAACAAACTTGGAGAATCCATGCACAGTAAGGGCAGGGTCCAAAGATTTCAAAATGGTGGAAATACATCAATATATAAGGTAGGGTAGAGGGTACAGAGTCCAATCATAGGGGAGAATTAGAAACATAACCATATAGGGAACCAATCATCAACAAGAACTCAAAACATAACTTTGTATGGAATAAGCTTGGTAACTTGTAACTGAACCATATTAACATGCAAACTCCCAGGACTCTTTGCTTCTCACCATAACCTAACATGAAGTTTCCCATAGCCTAAGATTAATGCCTTCTGCACAAGCAACTGAGCCAGACCTACTGTTCATTCCAGCCAGTGGGAGTTCCACAATTATGAATAAATGCAAAAAATGTGAATTTATTATCACCACTCACTAGCTGTTCCAAATCTCTGAAGAAGCTAAAACACCCCAAACTATTAACTAGCAATTTTGCAACAATTTTATTTTACCTACTGTTTGTTTCCATGTGTGGTCTGTGAACATACACATACATAAATTTTAAATTTTAATTGGAAGGATTTTCTTCACTTTGACTCTAAAATGCAAGATTTTAACACTCCAGGGTGACATGAGTCCACATGTTTTTGCATAATAACACTTTTTGTCACCTACATTTAGCTAGCAGGCTGCATTCTTCCTTTCCAGTTGAGCAGAAGCGACTGTTCTGCTAAGAGAGCAATCCCTTTGAAATAGGGAGATCTTCATGGAATTTTCTGGCTAAAAAATAAGTAGAACATGTTCAAGGATTCTTAAGTCCTATTCCCATTATCTGTTACTGCCAATGTTCCAGGTCCTATAATCTGTTTCCTTCCGTTCTGTCAATGTCCTTCAACCCTCATTTCTGAGTTAACATTCTTAAGTAATTCTCCATCCCGAATCCCAAATTATTCTCCCTCCTCTTCCTAACCACATTTTTATTACCATTCTGCTGCCATATATGAAATGAGACTGCTCCTGAATGACAGGATCATTCCATTCTGCTCACCCGTGGAGATACAAATGTTTTATACATTTTTAATATAGAGAGCTCATCCAAAATCAAAAGGCTTCCTGAGAAGGTACATAAAGACCTATCAAATAAAGGGACTACTGCATACTAAATCTGCTTTCTATACCTTAGAATGCATAGCACTAATTAAATATCTCAGTGAGCAGTAGCATTTAATGGTGTCATTTACACTGCACCATTGCCCATTAAAACAAAGTCAGGTCTTCATGTCCCCTAAAATATTTTGCCAGTCAAGAGTCAATCTGTTTGGAAGCCTATCACAGAAAATAACTACGAAGAGTGAAATCAACATTCCAACAATATTGTAAATTATGTAAGGTAACCAGAAACTAATTTGAACGAAGAGAGATGTTTTGTAGAAACAACCCTGTGTTAACAAATTAATAAAAGGAAATGTCAAAAAAAGGACTGTTTATGTTACAAGAAAAATACTCATTTTGATATACATTCCTTTCCTGGTATAATTCAGCATTATGAATTTGAAAGTTGAGATTCTGAATCTTGCAAGTCTTTTTTAACTTACCCAGTTAAAAAGACAGGTATCTCTATGGGTTCCACGGGAAAGGGCCCAGGTTAAGTATTTCCTGTAAGTCAAATGAGCCTTGAGCTAGTTTGAAATAATAGTTCTGAAACTTCATCTTTCTCTACTGCTTCTAAATTGTATCTTCTCGTTTGTTTTTTTATAAGACAGATGGAGTTCTTAAAGAGCAACTTAAATTTGTGTGGCAATTACTACAGAAATTCCAAGAAAAGCTGCAAACATATGGACTGAAAATAGCAAGAAATCTTGAATTTCTCACATGTTTTAAGCAGCAGACCTTATGCTAGAGAAACTGATGCAAAAGGTTAAGTATCAGAAGTATTTTTTGACCGTCCTTTTACTATTTTCTGGAAGGTCTTCTCTATTCTAGTAACCCAGTTTGGGCTCACCTAAGGTGAAGAGACAGATCTATAAACTGAACTAGGGGGTGTAAAAAAATGAAAAGAAGCAGACTTAAAGGGATCCTGATATAAGCAGACCACACATTGAGATCACTGTAAGTAAGCCAAGAGGAAAAGAGGACTGGTTGACAGATACATTTGCACNAAAATAAAAAGACCAAAAAAACCCAAAACAACAACAACCAAAAAAAACCAAAACAAAACAAAAATAACACTGAAAACCAAAAAACAAACCACTTCTTCAAGACTTTCCTTGGCCTCTTAGCCAGAGCATCCTCATATAGGAACCACTCTGTTGAGACTTTTACAGCAGTAGAGCTCTTTTGAATGTTTGCCTATTCAGACTCCCCAGTCACCTAAACAAGACTTATGTTACTGCTAAGAAAACATATGGTCCGCAATAGCAGTGTTTCTTTTTTTTATAACTGTTGTTTCCAGGATGACAGGATTGTGGGTTTTTTTTGGTTTGGTGCTGTTTCTTTTTGTTTAATTGAGTATTAAAATAGGACTACGCAAATGTTTTAGAATGCTAATGTTTTTGGCTTCCCAGACTTTCCCTGTCAATGCAATAATAGCAATATTTGTTCTTCAGCTTAAAAGACACAATACCAGATGTCCATCTGAACTGTGATTAATGGGGCTTGATTAATGATTAAGTGGAGTAAAAAAATCTTCTGGAAGGGAAAAAAAGGAAGGAATGAAAAAAAATAGAGTGGAAAGCAAGTAGAAATGGAAACAATCAAGTAAGCAAGGGAAACAGGAACGAGATGATGCAGAACGGTAACCTGAAGAACAAACTGTAGTGTAAGTGTAGGAGAGTTTATAAGACTAGTCAGGTATCCAGAACAGCAGCAAATTATCCATATGTCCTTCATTAAAGACAAGTCCACCACAAGATGTATTTAGCAGGCAACCTAAAGGCATGAAGTTAAAATTGGGCTTCGGTTATACTAACAGCTGCAAAATGGAATAAACTATCTTAAAAAAATCAATTTCTGAATCAAAATTTTGAAACTAAAGCATAGCAATTTTGTAATTAACAACATTGCGAACTAAAAGAAGTTCAAATCCTAGCATGTTTTCAAGATAAAATTCATATTATGACTTACAAAGAGTTGTTTCTTGAATCTTAACCATCAATAATTTATTTTCATGCACCTAAACATTTTCTAACTAACAGTACACTCCCATCCACTGAATCCATTTACGTCAAACTATAACTGCAGTAAACCGTGCATAAATGAGAATTTGATAGTCACAGTATATTATTACTTGATTTTGATTTCTGGATAATATACTAATGAAATGATTCCTGAATGCTAACAACCAAGGCAGAACCCTAAAGATAATGAGCATGTACTGGTAAAATGCAGAATGAGATGACAGTACATACATATCCTGAATGCTTTAGGAAATGGAATAAGGAACTTGACTGAAGGAAAATTACCTGAAAAACAACCATGTATTTTTCTATTATTAATAGATAAAATGAAGGCTAACAAATGGTTTTCTTCTTAGAGTAACTTTTGTGAGAGATCTCAATCACTAAACCTAATCAAAGCTTCTATAAAAACTGAAAGGATTCATATAGATTAAATGGGACAAGTTGGGAATACTAGGACACACAAGACTGACTTTCTAGTCTCATGTGCCAGAAGGTTGTTTCAAATTACTATTCTATTCTGAGGATGGAAGCCAATGCTTTTCAATTCCAGGCATTTTTAGACATACCAATAATTATTCTCAGTGTCTCTTCCTGCTTCACTACAGGCTAGGAAAAAAAGTAAAAAATTGTTTGAGTTGTGATTACTGTCCCAAAAATATGACAATAGGAAAATTAAATCAGTTTGCCAGTGACTCTATAGTCTTGCAAAACACTTTCAACTATGTGTTTGTTGATTATTTTATGGCAAGACATGGTTCCCCTTTCCCTCACTGTGATTTGGATACCTACCCTGATAAGCCCTACTTTGTTATGCAACTTGTGGTGGAACACTGGAGCAACTGTGTGTCTTCACAGAACATATCAAAGACATCATTCAGACTTCGGGAAAGAAAAAAAAGATGGCACTGAATTGGCCCCCCACTCTTTAGATACTTCCCACCCACTAGAGAATTCAAGCAAAAAATGTCCCACAGTGCACATTCCATCCCACTGGTATTCCCAGAATAGAAGGGTTTCAATTGTTTGGCACAGTGCATCACCACAAATAAATACATCAGACTAACCAGAGCTTGCATTAGGTATTAAGACCTATTATTTCTGGGATACTCTGAGATTTTGTCACACTATCAATACAATTACATTTACAATTGCTTTGAGTGCTACTGGGAAATGATCCTGGTCCTGGTCCTGGTCCTGGTCCTGGTCTCACACACTCTGCAAGTCTCCCATCTTGAGCACCACACATCATTAAAACCTAAAAACAAGAGGTTTCCTTTGCCAGAAAACATTTCCTCATCTTTTTCTAATGTGATAGTACATGACAACATTCTTCTTACTCAGTACTTTCAGAGAAAGATTTTCTCATGGCCAAAATATTTCTTTTATTACAGATTCAGCATGTTAGCTCAGCAGAAGATTTGGAAAAGATTTGCAAACAACTTTCAACTGTACAAAAAATCTGCTAAGTGCTTTCCACCTAGTTCTATGAAAGCTGCAAAATGAATGAACAAAATCACCTCCAACAACTTCTTGATCAATGTTTATCACTACTGAGGTTTTGCCAAAGAAAATGGCAGGTTTCCAACAGGGGTCCATTATGTGTTACAGAGGATTCACAGCTGAAAGTCAAGTACAAACTCCTCCTGAGAGAAATCTTGTGTTCTAAATACAATTATACTTCGACAATCTGCCATTACCTTTTAAAAATAAGTTCTGATGGTGAAATATGCTGCAAATGTAACACAGGAAAAAAGCTTCAGATTCCTTTGGTTATGTTCATATTTATTTTGATATAGGTCAGATTTGTGGAATTGAAACCATTAGAGTGAGAACAGGAAGGAAAAATTGTAAAATTCCTCTAAAACAGAGGACAACAATGAGGAAGCATGCGATAAACTAAAACTGTATTCTGTAACAAAAAGAGAGATTGACGGAACAGAGAGAGACAAACAGATAATAATGAAACAGAAAGCAGATACTCCAGATGCCAGATGCATAGATGACGTCAAAATAGATGCATGTAATGACAACAGCTCTAGTACAAGAACTTGGCATCTGTACTAATAATTTGCATAAACTTTCTTTATCCTTGCAGGGATGCAACTTCGCAACTTACCTTACTAATGGAGAAGCATTTACTTTAGTAACATTAGCAGCATTTGGATGAGGGATTGTGTCAAATGGTCAGGAGGAAGCTCTGAGTAAACAAGTAACTTACCACAGCTTTTGTAGTGCAGCCGAAGCAGCAGAGAAAGACAACCTAGTATGTAGCTGTCATCAAATGTAAACATAGCCTACAAACATATAAGTACGTAATTTAATCTTCTAATCAAATCCTTACTTTTCATCTATCTTTAAAAAAGAAAACATAAGGACATGGGTGAAGAGTAGACCAATCCCAGCTGTAAGTGGAAATCATGTACAAGAGCATAGCAAGGGAAAGCAGACACATATGACTTTCCCTTTATTACACTAATCATGACTGATATCAAGTTAAAATGCTAACATTAGGGAAACATGTTTTAAGACAGTGCCCAGCTATCTCAAGGGTTTGCAAGTGCTCATCAGGTCTGCATGAGAGGATGAGCAGACAGGCCAAGACAGCGCAAGCATGTTTGAAAGGTCCAAAGAAGCACAGCTATACAGACTGCAGTCCTACCCTTCCACAAGTGCTCCACAAAGGCTCTTGGGGTCACACAGGGAGAACAGAATCCACTTCCTCTTTCCGTTTCATTTATAATGCAGGCTACAAGCAGAATTTTACCCATAAACAAAAGAATCTTTCCAAATGCACAGCAGTCTGTATTAAAGACCA
This sequence comes from Bombycilla garrulus, assembly GCA_013400315.1. Taxonomy (NCBI): domain Eukaryota; kingdom Metazoa; phylum Chordata; class Aves; order Passeriformes; family Bombycillidae; genus Bombycilla; species Bombycilla garrulus. The sequence continues at coordinate 49,529 of VXBU01013747.1, read as the reverse complement.
CTGTCATTCAGTTGCCCTTGTTTGGCTGGGCAACTACGACTTATTATTTTAAAGGCAAAATCAATATAGGCAAACTCAATACTTTAAAGCAAATTCACTGCAGGATGCCTTTTAAAGATAATATTTGGTACACACATAAAAGTATGAGACTTTGCCTTAAAGTATAACAGAAAATGGTTAGAGACAACACCGTTTAGCACATGCCCGTTAGGACTAGTCAAATCTAATTGTAATTCCCACGTTGAGTGCAATATTATCATTAACTGATCCCACTAACTGAACTGACCCAACAGCTTAAAACAAGTCAAAAAACAGGTGACCAAAAATACATTAATTGATCATCCACATCCCTCAGGAGTTACTCTGCACTGAAAAAAGGAAACACTTTCCCACACTGTTCCTTTACCATGCCATCCTTTCTTATTATATTTTTCTTACACTTTTGAGTGAGAAAGAGCATAAATAAACAACATTTGTAGGTTTTCTCATATATCTTATTCTGGCAGTGGTTACAGTGTACACAACAGGGAAGACTCTTGGAAAAAAGCTCTTGGCAGTTGGGGAGTTCATTTTTTTCTGCTTGCAGAGCCACATTTCCAGGTGTAGTATACAACTTCATTGATAGTCACTGGCTCAGAATTCTAGTGTGCTTGTTCATTTATTTGTTTACCATCTCAGCTTACAGATTCACTTGATTTGGGGCTACTTTCACTTTGTTAAGGAACTTTCACTGATTTCTCTTCCTATTCTGCTTATCAGTATCCCAAACCACTCATTCACTATCTACAGATTTTTGATTCCCTAAGTTGAAAGGAAAACGTTTCATTATAAAAGGATTAGAAGAAAAAGTCAAGTTTCCAGGAACTGAGCTCTCTTTATTATCTTCTCTACAATTCCAAAATAAGCTTCCAGACAGCTGCCAAGATGGTTGTTTTCCCTTAGACTGGAGACCAAAATGGTGGCTAACCTCAAGCTTGTGGACTGGTGTTACATGGCTCTTGCCACAACACTTAGTCATTTGTGAAGAGCCTATCTGCATAAATTAGCAAGAACTTGCTCTGCATGAGCTACATAACTAGAAATACAATATAATGTAACATTATGTTACTTGCTTTCCAAATGAAATTATGCATTCCTAGTTATAATAATTCTGTTAGCAATACGTACGTACATATTATATACACATTTACTTGAATACACACACACATATATATGCATGAAAGAACTGTATTATCTCACAAATACTACACAAGCCTTTAAGTTACTTATGGGGGTGAATATTATAAGAGTTCAAGAGAATTGGTCATAGGACACATAATTTCCCTGTTTATAGCAGTTGCCTAGATGCTAGCACAGATATTGCATTGTACTGAAACTAACAAAAAGGGATATTCACAGATAGAGCTTATTGCCTTTTGTCTGACAGAATAAAGCAACAGCATAGGAATTATTTATCATTCGGGGGGGGGGGCTAAAAATAAATACTGCATTTTGCTACACTTAGCTAGTTTTTAGCAACCTGATCATATCCATGAAGTTATAACTCTTATAGAAAAATATCAATGATGAAAAAAACAGTTAATTTTAATGTAATATCTGCTACCAATCATCTTATGTAATAAATACCAGAGGTATTATTCCACATATCCATTTATTTCAAAGTACACTGATTATAAAGGACACTAATTCAACTACCAAATTTCACAGCACATCAGCTTATACAAATCTAGATGATCTGCATGCAATAGATATTTGCTTTCTTCTACATACAATCAGCTATGCAGAAGAGATAATTATGTGGTATCCCAGCTCACTCATGTTAGAGCTCCTCTTTCTAGTGAAACATACTCCTGAACTACAAATGGGTTCCCACCCTTATCACACCAGAAGTACACACTAAGTAATTTATTTTAACACGTATCTACTGATTAAAAGTAGGTACAGGCATGGCACTTCCTGCTGGAGAAGTAACCCACCAAATATCTTTTGGGAACCTTAATCAGTGGTCCTCCTTAGGGAGAGCATCACTTTAAGCAAAACCTCCTTTTCTTGGCAGATGTCACAGGTCAATCAAAGGCACCGTTCCAGGTTTTAGTAAAATGAAGATCATTGACTTCAAAGTGACTGCTCAAAGGAGTACCTTCAAGGAATACAGTCACTTGCTGCAGCTCTCTTCAGCACAATCTAGGAGGGAAAGGATGATTTCCGTTATGTGGAATGACGCTGGAAAAATGCAAATATCCCTTAGTTAGAAGGAACAGTCAGATGTATCCCATCTCTGCCCATGAAAAGTTGCCCATAATTTGTAGAGGTTTGTGGACAAAACTGAACTTCTACATCAGCAGTAGACTCTGTGGGATTATCCCACAAGTGAGAGAGATTCCCTCCTGACTACTTTTATTTCTGGGTGTTTATAGTATCCCAGCTGCTGCGAAATGCCACAGCAGATGACTGTGATAAGAAAAAATCTCTTGATGTTTCATATGGATTGCAGCTCAATTATTCAGAATGGCAGGTATAAAGCTATTTATATCTGTACCTGGAAAGAAGTGAATTCCAGAGAATGGAATTCCAGTATCGTAAAAGCTTGGTACCAACAAATTTAGACTGAACAATATGAAAAAAAAACAAACCAAAGAGAACCAGAAACATTCACATAAAGTTTAAGTTGCATGGGTCTTTTGTGCAAAACTATACTCAGTCACTGTTGGAATCTGTTGCCTAAGAATACTTCGATATCTAAGACATTCACTTAGCTCTAACAGTTACCAGGCATTTATTTCCTGTCATCCTAGCAAAAATAAAACACAGGTTTATTATAAGCTTATTTTTTCCCATAGTTACTTATTAAACTTGTCACCACTTTCCTACACCATCTTCATGGACTCTGAATCCTGTGTATCACACCACTTCCCAAGCAAGTGCTCACAGAAAATAAAATTGGAAAGAACTTTGAAAGGTTATTCTGTTACTCTTCTTCCAGGATTTCTTGGGTACCTCTTCACTGTTTCCTCAACCTCTGACTGTAACACCTTCTTTGAAATCCCAAATGAATCCGTACAAGTTCCACATATGGAAATCTAAATGTCCAGGTTCACTTATATGTTGTACAGTGCGCAGTCATCACATTTTCCTTACCTTCATTGTAACAAAGTAAGGTTATTAACAAATTTGGGTATTTATCTTCCCTGTATTAAACAAATCAGAGTATTATTCCATAAAACACACCTTGTTCTTAATCTCACAGGAAAACTCTTATGTTTATGTGCTTTAATTGTCCTAAGTTTATATAATTTACACTACCCTGCTAGACGCTTCGGTATTATTTTATTAGATTATTAGACAGCAATAGACACTGACTCCGTGACATGACACCCAGATGCTAAGGAATCACATTAGCAGGTTTTGTAAATCTCACTGCCTCTGAGCCAGATACTAGCAACTAGCAACAGGAAACACAAATAAACACAGTTAAGCAACTGTAAATGTGATGTGCGTTTACCCTTCATGAGTGAATGCAGAGCAAACAGACTTTCTCATATCCAAGTGAAGATCAGTTACTGAATTTACTAAATCACTTCCACGTTTCTGTGTCTTTAACAGTAACAGCATTTTTGCTTCTGACCAGATGATTATGGCAAATTTATTTTATTTTTCTTATTATGTAACAGTAACAACTAATTAGTTTGTGCAGAATTACATATTTATGACTGTAATATAAGGATACAGTGTAGAGAAACACAGGCCTGGTAGAACAAGAGAGATTTTGAGAAATAGAAATGCAAGATTGGATGATAATATACTATACAGGCTTGGAATCATAGCAGAGAGGATTTCCCCTCAACTATGTATTAGTATCCTGCTTGTTAAAAGATATAACCAAGTTTAATTAGTCACCAAGAAGCCTAGCTTATTAAACTCTTTCTAGATAATGTTCAGTGACAGTCATATATAACCCACTCAATAGCATATAAGTATGCATAACAGATCCATGAATCTCCCTGCTTATAGATGTTCTGATTGTATCATCCTTGTTCATGGCTGAGCCAATACCTTGCTACCAAGAATGGCTCAGCTTCAGTCAAGAAGCTAAAAGATGTACAACACTCAAGTGCTGAAGGATAACAAATGTAGAACCTGGATGCTTTCAGATACTCAGAATCTTAAATGGACTGGAAAATGCAGTAATTAATTTGGCTCAAGAAATACAAAGAAGTGCTAGATCACTAAGTGAGGAAAAATTGTATTACCTAAATCCTACCAGCTTTAGTGCCTATTCACTTCCCAACCAAACGATCTCTGGTATGCAGTACTTTTCATATTTTCATAGAACCACAAAGTGGTTTGGGTTCGAAGGTACCGTAAATCTCATCTCATTCCAACCCTATGCATGGATACCTTCCACTAGACCAGGTTATTCAGAGTCCCGTTCAACCTGGCCTTAGACTCTTCCAGGGATGGCACAGCCACAGCTTCTCTGGGCAACCTGTTTCAGCACCTAACCACCCGTGTGATAAAAAATTTCTTCCTCGTGTACAACCAGAATCTTCTTTCAGTTAACAGCCACTGCCCCTTGTCCTGTCAATAGAAACCTTGGGGGAAACAAAAAGGGAAAAAAAAAGTTTAAAAAAAAAAATCTTTTGCCATCTTTCTTACAAACCCCCTTTATACATATCAAAAAGCTGAACAATCTCAACTCTTTCGTCCTTTCCTCACAGGAAAGCATGCTCCAGCCTGCTCATCATCTTTGGGCCCTCCTATGGAACTGCTACAAGATCTCTGTCTTGCTTGTGTTGGGAATGCTGGAGACAGATGCAGTACCTTCAGGTGGGGTCTCACCACAGTGGAGCAGAGAGTCAGAATTACCTCCCTCAACTTGGTGTCCTACTTCTTTTCACGCAGCCCAGGACATGACTGGCTTTCCGGGTTGCAGGTGCACATTGCCAGGCCACAGACAATTTTTCATCCAGCAGTTCTCTGAGTCCCTCCTGTGTAGCTTTGCTCTCAAACCATTCATCTCCCAGCTTGTGCTGATAATGGGGATCACCTGACCCAGGTGTAGGACCTTGCACTTGGCCTTGACTTCAAGCAGTTTGCAGATCCTCAAGCCTGTCATGGCCCCCCAAATCACATCCCTTCCTTTTAGTGTATCAACTGAACCACTCAGCTTGAAAAATTTGTGTTTGTCATTTATAAATGCTGTGAGGAACGCTTGAGATTCCAAGAAAGAAGTTTAGGACATCTATTCCTCTGAAAAAATATACCTGCAGGCTAATAAATAACCAGTTGCTGGCAAAGACAACACAGTCAAGAGAGTAACTATTACAGCAACCTAATTTGAAAGGAAAACCGTATTACAAATGCTCAATTTGAAAATGCTGCACTTTTCGTTTTATAAGTCCTTAACATTATGGGATCTAACAAGGGAAAGAACCTTGCTTCCCAAGAGCAGAGTAATTGCTCAAGATTTCTGCAGTTGTAGTAACACAATAAACATTATCACTATTAATATCCATACATATAAGTGAACTAAAAGGAAGTAAACACACTGATGAAGCATCTCTAATAGCAAAAATTCTACAATTCTTCAGAATGTTGCTGTCCTCCCTAAAGGTGAATAAAAAGATTCACCCTTTCTTAGCCATGTAACATGCTTTCAAAATAAGGTTTAAAACATTACTGTATTATGACAACAAAACACTTGGTATCGCTCAGACTTTACTAGAGTGTTCTTGCTTACAAACAGCAAATGAGGAAGCATACATACTGTACTCTAATTGAAAGCTATTTTCCCTTTCCTGAATACTGTGCTCCTGCTCTTCTTTCAGAATAATACTTCCACTCTTTCTGCCATCAGTGCTGAGTATCTATGATCCTAGGCCTATACTCTCTCTGCAGTAACCTGCAAAACTATTTGAATTCCATAGGAGTAGCAAAAGGTTCTCTCAGAAGTTAAATTATTTCAGACTCACCAATTTTTATTTCACCTTAGCTTTGTGGCCTGTCTTCCCTCCCTAAAGGCTTTTTTCTTATTTTCATTTCCCTTTATCAAAGGAAGCCAAGCCATGGATTTTCTTTTAGTCAGATCAAGGCAGTGAATCAAAGAACAGATTTTTCCAAGATGCAAACATGTCACACATCGTGCCTCTGGTACCGAGGCAAAGGCTGCTTTCATGAAGCCACATTACCCTTTTGCATAACTCGGCTCATTGCTGGAGGCCCTCAGGGCTCCTGAAGAAGCAGACCTGTCCTAAGGGGCTTTGCTCATTCTGCACGTTTGTTTTGCCATGGAAATCTCGCGCACACTGGAAGAGGAAATCGGCTTTGTAGCGACACCTTCAAACAGGCTAAGCAGCTTTGCAAACCCCGCGTCCCCCATCGCAAATACATCGCCTTCCAAGGAGCGATTGAAGCAGAGCCGAAACGCCCAGATGAAGTTCTGCCCCCGGTGACCTTCCCGCGGTGCCGATTAGCAGGACCAGCGGGAAGCTCCCACCGCACGCGCCCCGAGCAGCAGCAGCCCACAGGTACCAGAGGTACCGCGGGTACCACGGGTAGCACCGCTCGGCGGGCTCCGCCCCCGCACACCGCTCCGGGCACCCCCCGGCCCCCGCACAACGCTTCAGGCATCCCACAGTCGAGTTGGCTCGGCTCGGCCCGGCCTGCGCACCTGCCGCCCGGCCCCTCTCCGCCCCAAAACGCGGACAAAGCGGCCACAACGCACCTGCTCCCGCGGCGGGGGCGGCGGCGGAAGCTCCAGGTCTGCCCGCCCCCATCTCTGCGCCCGCCGGCTCTTTCCCTGAACCGATCGTCCTGTTTGCTCCAGGCCGGGCTAGGTGCTCCGGCGTCCCGGGGTCTACCACCGACACGGGGGACCCTGCGGCCACCGCGCCCTTGCATTCGCCACGGGAAACAAACTCCGTCTGCCTCTGGCCGCCGCTGCCCGCCGGCGGATCCTCGCTGTAAACAGGCCGGAGGGCAGTACAGGCGCCGGCCGCCCCCGCC